>JACXGI010019859.1:0-11097 GCA_016801175.1 Esox masquinongy | reverse complement strand
CCAAACCTAAGGCGGTATTCGACAGACCTCTCTTAGTTGCAACTCCCTTACTTATTTACAAATTTATGTACAGGGTGTTAGTAGACACATACATTACTTTGAATTCAAAAACTCCATTCTCTCACAAAACTCAGTTCGTTAAATTTGGAGAGGCCTTACGTGGTGTGTCTGCCCAGCCTGGAAGGTCAGGTCACACAAATCAATAATTTTAAAGCAAGAACATACTTACCTCTTAGCGTGGCCACGCGTCGTTTGTGTAACCTGACTCTCAGCGCCTCTGGCAGCCGTCACGTCTGGCCCCTTGCCAATCTCAGCAGTGCCTCCAAGAATATGTCGTGGAAAAATATATCTTCTTGCCAAAAAGGATGCTCAAAAGATGCAATAACTCAGGAGTTTGTGGATTCAATTTAGACTTTTAACGAGTAATCATAAAAGCCGAGTTGACCTGCAGGAACAACTGTCTGGCCAACCCGGGACACACATTTATACAGTGTTATCTTGTACAATCTTCCTGGCCACCCCCTTATGCTAATTCTTGGGCGGATCTTACTCCCCATCCGCCACCATTGTTTCCCAACCTTCCAAGATCCTTTCCCTGTTAAATATTGGTGGCGCAGGCTTCAGGGATTTGTATAAAAACAATAGAGCCATTAGGGCCCTATACATTTTGATTATTCAGACAATCATTAATCATGTTATATATCGCTGATACATTGATTGCTATTACCATAATGATCCCCATAATGATTCTTTGTATTTTCACTCACGTGCCAATGGTTATACACTCATTCATAAAGGGTGATGATAGCTCAGAAACGATCCTATGTCAAACCTCTATTCTTTCTATATATCCTATACTACAAGTGTGGAATAAAAGGACACAGGGCGAGAAAGTGTTTCAGAAAAGTGTGGTGCAATTGCTGTTAGAACAACATGCATGCAGAATCACTATGTAGGAAAAGGGGGGGACAAGATGGCGTCAGAAATGTTGCTGAGGAACAAGATGGCGACCGAGACCACCTCTTCAAGGACAAGTACGTCAAAAGTGGAAGACTACCAGATAACGTGAAAATGAAAGGCATCATGGTGGACGCAGGGGCAACTTCCCACATTGTGAATGACATCAACAAGTTTGAGAACTTCGACAGCTCGTTCCAGCCAGAGACCCACTCAGTGGAATTAGCTGATGGAAGCAAGTGCAGTGGAATGGCCAACAGAGAGGAACGGCGGTGATACATCTTCTAGGCAACGCTGGACGACAACAAACAGCACAGCTACAAGATACGCTCTACATGCCATCTTACCCACATGACATCTTCTCAGAGGCAAGAGCAACAAATGGAGGAGCGACAATCACCTTCAAAAAGGGGGACAGTCACATGGTCACCAAGGATGGTAGCAGGTTTGACATTCATTAGAATGAAAATTTGTATTACTTGTCAACTGTTGAAACAAATGTTGATCAATGTAAAGCATGTTATGATATGCAGATGTGGCTTGAAATATTCGGTCATTGTAATTATGAAGATGTGAAAATGTTGCAAGGTGTTGTGAAGGGCATGGAAATTAAGGGAGGTGTAGTTGGGTTGAATCGATTATGTGAGGTGTGTACACAAGGAAAGTTCACTCAGACAAGAAATAAGGAGCTAGATAGGAAGGCAAAGAAGCCTCTAGAACTAGTCCACACTGATTTAGCCGGTCCCATGCCAATACCGAGCATGGAAGGACACAGATATGCGCAGTCATTTACAGATGACTACTCTGGTACTATATTTGTATACTTTCTTAAGTCCAAGAGTGATACAGTGCAGGCAACAGAAAGATTCTTAGCAGATATAGCACCTTATGGAGAAATCAAGTGTATCCTTTCAGATAACGGCACTGAGTTTACAAGTCGGGATTTCCAGACACTGTTAACAAAAAATAGGATTAGACATGAAACATCTGCGCCTTATTCACCCCACCAAAATGGCACAGCGGAGAGAGGTTGGAGAACACTATGATATGAGCAGATGCCTACTGATAGAGAGTGGGTTATCAGATAAGCTATGGAACTATGCTATGCAGATCTCAGCTTATGTGAGGAATAGGTGCTACAGCAGACGCACAAAGAAAACGCCATATGAGCTTTTCACAGGCAAGGTACCAAACATATCCAAATTACAAAAATTTGGATCAGTGTGTTTTGCTTACAAGCAAGAGAAAGGCAAATTGGATTCTAGATGTGAGCAAGGTGTTTTCATTGGCTATGACAAGAACAGCCCAGCCAATCTAGTTTATTATCCAGACACAGAGAGGGTCCAAAAACACAGGCTGGTAAAATTCACCACTAAAACAACCAAAGAAAGGGAAACACAAACTTCTGAGTCACACATAGAATATGAGGATGTACATCCTAGGGTTGACAATAGTGAAGAGAATGTTGTTGATAGAAATGTGGAAAATGTACCAGGTCAGGGTGTTCAAAGTGATGCTACTGAGACTTTACCTGAATAGGCCGAGTACACACAGCCAGGTGAAGCCACAGAGACTGTGATCAGAAGAAACCCACAGAGAACTAAAAAGAGGCCAGCTCATCTACAGGATTTTGAGACAGAGGATACGAAGGACAAACTGCACATATGCATGGACTCTTGTTACAGAGCAGTGTGTGATATTCCTCAAACTTACCAGAACGCCATTGCATCAACCAAAGCAACGCAGTGGAGGAATGCCATGAAAGAGGAGATGCGATCTCTGGAGGAGAATGAGACCTTCACCCTTACTCAGTTGCCACCAGGCAAACAGACAGTGGGAGGCAGATGGGTTTATGCACTTAAGACAGAAATGGATGGATCTGACAAATACAAGGCGAGATTCGTAGCAAAAGGCTACAGCCAGAAACCAGGCACTGATTATGAGGAGACTTTCTCACCCACAGCTGATATGGCAAGTGTGAGAGTAGTCATGCAAAAGGCAGTGCAGGATAACCTAGTCTTACACCAGATGGACGTTAAAACTGCTTATTTGCATGCTCCAATAGACTGTGAGATTTACATGGAGCAACCTGAGTGTTATGAGAAAAAGTCAAACACAGGTGAAAAACTAGTGTGCAAGTTACACAAATCTCTCTATGGTCTAAAACAATCAGGGAGAAATTGGAATACTATGTTGCATACATGCTTAATTGAGAATGATTTTGTACAGAACCCAGCTGATACCTGTGTGTATACAAGAGAAAAGCATAACGAGAAAGTAATCCTAATAATATGGGTTGATGATCTGATCATAGCAGCTAATAATGAGTGCTATGAAAAATTTGAAGAAGATGCTTACTGAAAGGTTCAAAATGAAAGACATGGGAAAGCTGAGACATTTCTTGGGGATAGATTTTGAACAAGCAGATGGTGTAGTCAAAATGTCTCAGGAGAGATATGTGAGAAAAATTCTAGATCGATTTGAAATGCAGGATTGCAGGTCTAGAGAAAGTCCATGTGAACCAAAACTCGAATACACAGAAGATGCTGAAAAAATGAATGAGCCAAGAAAGTACAGGGAGGCAGTAGGAAGTTTAATTTACTTGTCCACATGTACCCGACCAGACATAAGTTTTGTGGTCAGTAAACTCTCCCAGCACTTTGCTGAACCAACAGTAGAACATGTGTTCAGGTACCTCAAATGTACAACAGAACAGGGGTTATTCTTCAGGAGAAATGACACAGAAAAACTAAGTCTAAGGGTCTACAGCGATGCTGACTGGGCATCAGATGCAGTGGATAGAAGAAGTACATCAGGGTATTGTGCCAGTCTAAATAAAGGAAGCTCATTGATATCCTGGAAAACAAGAAAACAACCGACAGTAGCACTGTCAACTTTTGAGGCTGAATACATGTCCTTAGCATCAGCCATACGGGAATGTATTTACTTAAAACAACTGCTCAGGGGTATAGACACATACCAATACACACAAACAAAGGTGTATTAAGACAACCAAGGTGCCATAGCACTAGCCAAAAACCCAGTTCACAGACAGCGATGCAAACACATTGATATCAAATATCACTTTATTAGGGAAAATGTGAACAATGGAAAGTTTATTTTGGAATATTGCCCTACCGAGAAAATGATTGCTGATGTTCTGACAACGCCAGCTACTGAGCTGAAGTTGAAAAGATTTGCACGAGATATGTTTGGCACTTAGGGGTTCAAAAAGTGTTTATTGTTTTAAGATAATGAGGGAGCCTCATTCTGTTATTTTGTTTTCATGTAACCCAAGGGGATAAGAGCGAGTGGGGGTGTTAAATTTCATTTATGGATAACGCTCTTATCAATACATTACGGTAATAGTGTTGGTTGCTATATTTGGGGTATTACGTTCTCTTATACCTGAGTGTATGCCAGTTAAGTTCACTTGTATGCAATGATAAGGACGGATGAACAGAGCCGTGTACATGTATGAAATAAATAACTATATAGAAAAGACGCTTCGCTTATACTTTCACGTTAAGTTAAGCCTGCGCAAGTCAGATAACTTAACATTCCCATTCATTGCAACGAAAGCATTTCGTTTCAGTTGGCATTAGATTGCACGATCCACAGCTACACCACCATACTCCGGACATTCTGGGCAGGGGTTGGGGATTAACTGGTTCACCATCGTCAGGTACTGTTCTAGACTCTAGTTCGGTCAATTCATCCTCTGTGTATTCTGGTTCGAACAAGTAAGGTTCTATCCCCCGGAAAAAGTATTCTTCCTGGTCGTATTTATGTATTTTCCTTTGTTTCTCAAGCAAGTAAATTTTGACTATCCTTTGGTGAATATCTACGACAAAATAGGTAACTTGCTTCCTAGCTAGCGAATACTACCTTTGGTTTGCTGTGATGTACACACCTCTTCCCAAAAGAACGTGCGGATTGATGCAATTGTAAACAAAACTGACCAGTAAACACAGGAAGAACCCGTTTATTTGAAATGACAAATATATCGCGAAACTTACAACGTTTTTCGAGGAATACAACATCGTCATCTTCTATGAGTTAAACAACACCACTAGTCTTAGTTTGGAGTGTTTTGGAGTAATTTTCCGCTTGCAGTTCAGTTTCCATTCATGAATTTGGACGATGCTAAGAATGCTAATTACAGCCGCGGACAGAGCTGAATACTGGATGGTTGGTAAAAATTATGTCCATTCCGGTCTAACGTTTGGTAAGTGATTTTTGGATAAATGTGATTTTTAGACTAACTATCCCTTTAAGCTAAAAAACACTATTTGTAGGCCTTACATTAAACTGCATTTAATTAACTGCTTTAAGATAGAAAAACTTAAATCTTGCCAAAAGAATATTATAACATCTTAATTAAAATACTAACATTATCAATACTTCTCTGAGTGGTGCCTGCCCCTTTTCCTTGCATTTAATGTTCATTACATTAGCATAGCCTGCTTTTGGGATAGCCCAAAAAGGCTAAGCGCACCCAAACTCAAAAGTTGTATAATTCGTAATTCAATACCTGCCAAAAGATTGCTGTCAACTACTAACAATGTTAGATAAATATTGATAATTAACAAATAAACACTTCACACACCTGTAAAACTGGATCAATAATATGACAGAACGATTGTGTTTGTTGTGGTTCAGCTTCACCATAAGATTAGAGAAGATCGCCTGAGCCTACTTCCCAAACATAGCAGTCCTGTGCTTGATTGCATGAGGTATAAGTGGTTCTCAATGACCTTCATTGGAGTTTTTCACTAAGAAAAATACAAAATCAGTGTTTTGTACAGTGTTTTCACATGACTCCATTGAGGATTGTTGACATACTGTACGTTGCTTGCTGTTACCAACCTGGCCAACTGCCAAACATTTTCAAATTTACTTCATACTATCTAAGGGGATTAAATTCTTCTTTACCAGTTTACCAACGTATTATTTTTATCTACTGTATTTTTTACCCAACCTTTCTACACAGGACTATATTTGGACATAGCAAACGGAGCTACTCGCCCCTGAACACCCGAAGCTAAGTACCATTATGCCTGTTGCTGTAATTTCAACTTGTAGGATAACTATTGTCTTCGGGTAAAGATAGCAGAGTGAGAGACTCAGTTGTAGACACAAATGTCAGACAAGGATTATGTAAGTGTAGAAATGGAGAAAACAGCATCTGTGCCACCAGGAAGAAACAAGTGCTGTTAGCACCCCGGCACAGCCCCTGCCGCCAGGCCAGAACTTTCTCTTGGTCACTAGGAAGAAATGCTCCCGACCAGTTAAACCTGGGTCGCTGCTGGAGCCGACAGATTTTCAACAGGTTTTCCCCACTAGAGTTCAAGGCCCAGGCCGTCTTCGGAGGGGAATGATCGGCTGGCATTTTCTACCGGTGGCCAGGAAAACCTGAGAACTCTAGTCATCGGCAATTCCATTACCAGCAGTATTAGATTAAACAGCCGGCGATCATACACTGTTTACTGGGGGGGGGGGGGGGGGGGCAGAGCCACCGACGTAGCCGCAAATCTGCGGTTGGTGCAAGTGAAGTCTAAAACTGGCAAGTATAGAGAGTACACAGATATTGTTATTCACACTGGCACCAACGATGTTAGGATGAAATAGTCAGAGGTTACGAAGCAGAACATAGCATCAGTGTGTAACTTAGCTGGAAAGACGTCGGCATCGAGTAATTGTCTCTGGCCCCCTCCCAGCTAGGGGTAGTGACGAGCTCTACAACAGATTTGCGCAACTCAATCGCTGGCTGAAAACTGCCCTTCGCAGGAGGTAGAGTATGCAGATAACTGGCCCTCTTTTTGGGACTCCCCAGAAATAGGGGCAAGCCTGATCTGCTGAAGAGCGACAGACACCATCCTAGCTGGAGTTGTGCTCTTCTTTCATATAGGACCATAGAAGTCTCACTCCTATAACCTCACCATGAGATAGGGTGCAGGTCAGGCTGCATGCTGTTAGCCAGCCTGCTAGTATAGTGGAGTCTGTCGATAACATAGCCAGAGCAGTTAGCATAGTTCTGCCTATTGAGATTGTGACTCGTTCCAGGCTGAGAAAGGTTAAACAAGGTTGTGCTAATAATAGCAACCTTATTAAGATAATGCCTTCCTTCATCTCGGTCATTAATAAAAATTACTGTATTGTCTCCCATCTTAAAATGGGACTCTAACTTAATGTTAGATCCCTTGCTTCAAAGGCAGTTGCAGTAAATTAATTAATCACTGATCATAAACTGGATGTTATTGGCCTTTGTGAAACATGACTAAAGCCTGATGAATTTACTGCCTAAATGAGGCCTCTCCTGGCTATTCTACTATTCCAATTTTTGGCGATTTCAATATTCATATGGAAAAGTCCAATGACCCCCTTCAAAAATCCTTTGAGGCCATAATTGACTCAATAGGTTTTGTCCAACATGTCTCAGGTTCAACACACTGCCACAATCATACCATAGACTAAGTCCTGTCGCGAGAAATAGATATTGTAGATCTAATAATTATTCCCCATAATCCTGGAATATCGGATCAGTCTTACATTTACCGTTAAAACAAGAAAACCACTGGCACCCCAAACTATGACCTTTAAATGCCGTAATATAAATTCTCTGACTGCAAATAGATTTCTTGATATTCTTCCAGGCTCGCTCATCGATAAAGGAGTAAATAAATCGGCAAAAACTCTAATCAAGGATCTAAACTCAACACTGTGAATTACTTTAGATATGTTTGCACCACTAAAAACAAAATAAACTTGCTCCCTGGTACACAGACAGTACTACAGCCACTCAAGCAAGCCTCCAGAAAATTGGAGCGAAAGTGGCGCTCCACCAAGTTGGAAGTATTTAGACTAGACTGGATAGACAGTGCACTACAATACTCAAAAGCACTCACATCTGCTCGATCAGCTTATTTCTCCAAACTGATTGAGGTGAACAAAAACAATGCAAAATATCTCATAATACAGTTGCAAAGTTAACAAAAAAGCAATGCTCAACAAGTGAAGTGGGTCTTCACTTCAGCAGTAATGAATACATGAACTGTTTTGATGAAAAGATCATCACCATTAGAAAACAAATACCTGACTCCTCCTTAAATAGGTATAGTCCTCAAAATCTCAGTTGTCCTGAGAATACCCAGAGCTTCTCTCACCTGGTGTCAATGGGGCCACTGTGATTCAGCATTGTTGTTGCTTGCTCCTTGGGGTTTCATGTGATTTGTAAAAGCACTTTCTGATAACTACTGATGTAAAAAGGGCTTTATAAATAAATTTGATTGATTGATTGAAAATACAGCAAAACCATAAAATATAATTCTTTCACATATATTAGAAACAAAACAAACACAAAATTGTGACCAAATAGTTAATTACAAAGAAATTACTTTGTTCATTTATAACATTTGATTGTTGAAAACATAGCCACGCAATAAGCATAGGAAATTAGACTGTAGTGTTCATCAGTAAAAGATGCATTCCTCAACTTCTCTTGGTGTCCTGAGGGAAACAACTCCAATACCATGACAAGTGATAGAAAAATACATTGTATTACCAAAGGGTCCTAGACTAGAACAGTACAACAATTCATAAGGCCCATGTTCCTCCCACAACAGCCTTCCTTTTATGTTACCCGGTCAATGTAGGCACAACAGAGATTTCCAAACATGGCTACCCTCCCATGTGCTAAAAAACATGCTAATGACAAACTATGCACTCTACACTCAATATTGTATGGTCTACAATGCAACCAAGCATAAAGGGGAATCACTACAAACTATCAAATGAGAAACACCACAAAATCAATCGTTATGCATAGTATGGGTTCCAGCCCTTGCTTTGCTCTATCCTGCCCACCCTTCAAAAGGGTCAGTGTTTAGTTGTTGGGATAACGCAGGAAGTAAACAGACATGGACTGTGAATGGAAAAGGCCATCAACTTCTAACAATGTGCAATCTGTGGAGATGTACATGGCTGATTATAACCCTCTGTCCAGAGAACCCATAGAGGAGGATCTTCAGTGGTTGATGAACTGTCACTGAGGCAGGTTTTCAGGTATGGCAGGATTCCTTGAACCTGGGCCAGAACAACTGGTACCCTCCCTGTCTGCACTGGACATTGTTAAAAACCAAGGGAACCCAGTACCTGCAGGCATCCTGGCTGGCATGGTGATGTCTTTAGAGCAGTAGGAGGCTATGGCTAGCACCAGTGGGAGAGTGCACCAACCCCTTATTGCACATCATCCGGAGTTGGAGGTTAAGGGCCAGCAATTTAGGATTTGTGGTGGTGCGAAACAAATTACTTCACTGCTAAAAAGGGTCCTTGGCTCACAAGCGCTAGATGGGTGTAAGTCTGAATTGGGGCAGAGACGAATGGCTACTGGAAAGGATATGTGCAGTCAGGGCTGAAAGATAAAAAGTAAAAAATGTCTTCTATAGCATACGAAAATTATAATAGCCTGGTAAAATACATCAACAAAATAACATCAGTTTTGCAAGTAGTGCTTAACTAAAATAACTTCCCTGTAACGTCTAGTGCCAGCTGTAGTGGTATGCATCATTCTATCAGTGTGCTAGTTAACGTTCTGGTTGTCATCTGATTTCTCGACGCGGCGAGTTAACTGGCTCACACGGGAAATGATGCATACAAGCATAGCTAACGTTTGCATAACTAAGTTAGTGTACATAACCAAGTTTTCCAAAACTGAAAACATGATAGCACGCTAGGTAGCATGTTCATATTTATATACATGGCCTGGTGGAAAACAATAATAAAGTTACCTAATGTTTTACGACAAATGATGCAAAATAGTGTTTGCGGCTAACACATTTTATAGTTCTGTACCTTAACACATTGCTCCAGTGACGCCTCTCCCTCGCTGAGGTAGAAAACTGATAAAAGATAAACTTGTGCTCAGCCAATCAATTGTTAAAATGAGAAATTACAAAGGCTAAAGAAAATCTCAACAATTAAACTATATTCTTGCTGTTCAGAATCTTTGTGGGAAATGTGGACAGTTTTCCAGATACCACAGGCTGCACTTGGTGATGACGTCGAACGTAAGTGTAGTTCATTGAGATAACATTAGCGGCTAACTAACTTTCCATCGTTTTTGGCTAAATTTAGGCAAAGATATTGATATGTCACCTTGTCTTATACACAGCTCTGGAAAAAATTAAGAGACCACTCCTAATTTTTCTTAAATCAGCATCTCTACATGTATGGCAGCCATTCCATTCCAGTGTCTGTTAAATTCCAACACAGGCGCACCTCATTTTTCTTAATGAGGTACTGATTAGGTGATAACCTGAACCAAATCTAATTTAACAAGCATCATTATCCTCTTGCAATAGGACCAGCTAATGGCAAAAATCAGTGCAAGTAGTACCTCAAAGGTAATTTGAATTAAAAAAATAACTATTCAGCATGACAAAAGAGTTGAAAAGAAAACCTTTGAGTGAGGAAAAGAAGGGTTCGATTCTGGCTTTACTGGCAGAGGGATACAGTGAGCGTCAGGTTGCTTCCATCCTGAAAATTTCAAAGACGGCGGTTCATCTGAACAAGATCAAGCAACAGACATTGGGGATGTGGAAGATGGAAAATGTTCGCGATTTATTAAAATAAAAAACTCCTCAGAGTCTGGTATAACAGTTGATTATTTCAAGTTTAATTACGTGGATCCACGGGAACAACTGTCACAACATTGACAGAGAATGAGTACAGAGACTAGCAGAGTAACGTCATGACAGATTGTTCTGATTGTGCATTTCAAATTTCAAGCTTATATTCTCTTCCAACAGTACAGATGACGGAATTAGCATTTGCAGAATGTACATACAAGGAATAGTCGCCACTATGGGGTAGTCTAAAAATGCAAGGTTGCACTGAGAATGGCTCCAAGAGGCACAGAAAATCATAGAATGTCGGTTGCACAGACAACCCGGTCAAAGGCTGAGATATATCAATCTGGACAGTTACTATATGGAGACTTAAGTTAACTATGCTCTTCCCAATAAGGAATAGAGCTCTGTTCACCTGTAGGATGTAAGTAATAATAACCCCCTGCTGTTCAAGAGCTTCCTCCTAGAGAACAGTGTCTTATGGAGGTTTTATGGCACTGGCAGAGGCCTG
>JACXGI010019858.1:0-11715 GCA_016801175.1 Esox masquinongy | reverse complement strand
ACACCCACACACATGTAAAACACACCCATGCATTTAAAACACCCACACACCAGTTGCGGCCGCCCATTAGGATGTAGGGGCGGTGCCCCACCTGATTGCAAAAAATAATATTAAAAATGTTTACAAATATAAATGTTTTGATTGATTACTACTAATTCTGAATACATTTGGTAAATGTGTTTATATGTTATTGTTTACAGATGTAATGTAGTGCGTCCAAAGAGGCCCTGGGCGTAGGGCAGAACAGTCAGTGCTGAGATCGCATATCAATTGATTGCCTATGGTGGACGGCTTCACCAATGTGATGCTAGGAAAATCATCACATGACATCTACAGCACTGTGTTAACAGGCCACACCGGGGCGTGGAAATTTACAACCGGGTTCCTATGTATTCTTGAATGTAATTGTCTATATCAGGTATTGCCTAAATGGCACTGAAGAGCAACAATGTAGGAGGAGGGATTGTTAGACGAATATTTAATAACCTTCATGTGGTTACTTCTGGGTAGATGAGACATCTCTCTCATTTCTCCAAACACGCTGTGTGAATGAGAATCGCTTGTTGGCTTGTTATTGTTGTTCTAAGTTTGATCTAGTAATACTTTCTGTCAACCTGCCATTGTTGTTCTCTACAGTATATTATGCAACACTGTGGCTTTCGGATAAATATTCCATTGTTGATGTCTATGAACATAATCCGTAACATAATAATTTTTTGAATATTTTTTATTTGTTTTTCACAACCCAAAAAAGTTGGGACGCTGTTTAAAATTCAAATAAAAAACAGAATGCAATGATGTGCAAATCATTTATCCCTATATTTAACTGAAAATAGTACAAAGACAACATATAAATGTTGAAACTGAGAAATTGTATTGTTTTTGGAAAAATACATGCCCATTTTGAATTTGATGCAACATGTTTTAAAAAAGTTGGGACAGGGACATGTTTACCACTGTGTTGCATCACCTCTTCTTTCAACAGTACTCTGTAAGCATTTGGGAACTGAGGAGATCAGCTGGTGTAGTTTTGAAAGTGCAATTTTCTCCAATTCTTGCTTGAAATAGGATTGCAGCTGCTCAACAGTTCGGGGTCTCCTTTGTTGTATTTTTCGTTTATAATGCGCCAAATGTTTTCAATGGGTGACAGGTCTGGACTACAGGCAGGCCAGTTTAGCACCTGGACTCTTTTACTACGGAGTCATGCTGTTGTAATATGTGCAGAATGTGGTTTGGCATTGTCTTACTGAAATAATCGAGGCCTTCCCTGAGAAAGACGTTGTCTGGATGGCAGCGTATGTTTCTCCAAAACCTGTACATATTGTTCAGCATTAATGGCGCCTTCACAGATGTGCAAGTCACCCATGCCATGTGCACTAATGCACTCCCATACCATCACAGATGTTGGCTTTAAACTGCGCGCTGAAAAGAAGCCAGGTGGTCCCTCTCCTCTTCAGTCTGGAGGACGCCTCATCCATGATTCCCAAAAATAATTTCAAATTTTGATTTGTCAGACTACAGGACAGTTTTTTGCTAGGCCTCAGAATGGTTTTCAGAAGTGTTCCTGAGCTCGTGCAGTGATTTCTACTACAATATCATGTCTGTTTTTAATGCAGTACCGTCTAAGGGCCCAAAGATCACGGCCAACCAGTATTGGTTTTCGGCCTTGTCCCTTGCATACAGATATTTCTCCAGATTCTCTGAATCTTTTAATGATATTATGTACCATATATGATAAGATCCCCAAACTCTTTGCAATTTTACGTTAAGAAACAGTATTCTTAAATTGTTGCACTATTTGTCTGCGCAGTCTTTCACAAGGTGGTGAACCCCTCCCCATCCTCACTTCTGACAGTCCCATCCTCTCTGGAATGATCTTTTAATACCCAATCATGTTACTCACCTGTTGTAAATTAACCTAATTACTTGTGTGATATTTCACCAGATTTAGTTTTTTTAGCATTACACAACTTTTCCAGTCTTTTGTTGCCTCTGTCCCAGCTTTTTTGAAACATGTTGCTGCCATCAAATTCAAAGTGGGCATACATTTTTCAAGAAACAGTTAAATGTCTCAGTTTCAGCATTTGTTATGTTGTCTTTGTACTACTGTCTATTGAATATAGTTTTTAATAATTTGCACATCACTGCATTCTGTTTTTATTTACATTTTACTAGGGCTGGACCCGAATATTAGAATATTCTGATATTCGTTAGTTGGGTAGGTATTCGGTTTTCATTTTCACTATTTTGATATACTTTTTTTTGTACAGACAAAATGTAATGATTTGTATGCGCACAGAGTGTTTCTGGGCTTAAAGGGAAGACAAAATGCCAAAGAGCTCAACTTTGTGGAAGCACTTTAAATTAAACCAAGATAAGACAAACGCAGTTTGTCAGATATGTGATTTGAAACTGGCCTACCGCAGTGGGACAACAAGTGTAACAATCATCTGAATGCTGTAAGTACTAAGTTACTTAGAAAATAGTTGTAACTTTAACACGAAACACTTAACATGAAAAATTGGTTAACATGAAATAATATTCTGGTGCCGACAAAGTGCTATGTAATGTCATAGATTTATTTTCTTTTAACACAAAACAAATGAGGCTTAACACAAAAAGATTTTGATCTCTATTGTTTGGTTGTGCATTATTATCTTTTGGGTTTAATTGCGTTGTGCGGTACCTTTTGTTTTACGCGGTGTGCGAGTGTTTTGTTCAGCAATAAACCTGCATTTGTGCAGCCTCTACTGCGACTGTCTCTCCCTCCTTCCGCATGTAATATTGGGAATCATTTGTTGATTTGGAAGATTGAAAAGACATTGTTCATTTATTGAAATGTGTGTTTTGCTGCTGTTATTATAACGGTGCTAATTGCGTTACCTACCTTGTTCTCTTTATTACAGCTCGCTGTACTGCGACTGCCTACTGCTGTGTATGGATTGATAATGATTTAGAGGTCAGGAGAAAATTTCGTTTCAATGTATGCCATACTGAGAAATTACTGTAAATTATTAAAGAATTATAAATCTTAGAAATACATCTTAAATTTGTTGGAGCGACTATTCCTTTAATACTTAAATTAAACCGAAAGACAATTGTTGCAGTGCTGTGCGGTTCATCTGAGTCCCCCCCACCCCCCCCCGAAGCTCCGAATATTCGCTTCTGATCACTAACGAAGCTTCGCCCGAAAATTTGTATTCGGGACAGCCCTAGATTTTACACAGAGTCCCAACTTTTTAGGAAACGGGGTTGTACAATGCACATGCTCTAATACCCTAATGGGCGGCCCACCACTGTGTCTAGGTCTTGCCACTTGCCAATATTATTTATTCCTGCCCTGCATTTAAAAGAGCCAAATATTAGAATAGTTTTGTTTATTTCAGCAATAACGTTTTGCTTCAAGGGATCAATGCATGTCTGTTGATTTAAAAATTCTGTCACAATTTGGTACCGCCCTTACTACACAGCCAATCAGAAGCCACCACAGAAACACTAACACACACACATACACACACACATACGCACGCACGTACACACACACAGACACTGTGAGTTACCTTCCTGGCGCCCACAGCACAGCGCCACAATGGCTCGAGCACAGGGAGGGTGCAAGACGTTGGAGTGAGATCAACGTTCACGGCAATTTGTCGGCTTGGCTTTGCCGTCAGAACACTGATTGTGTCCTGTTGCTTGTTGGTAATTAAAAAATGCAATGGCTGAATAGTGTCTTTATTGCAATTCTGTTATTTTCATCATTTTTTTCTTAAACCTTGTCGAGATTAGAACATATATGCCTAGGTTAGCAAAAATATTGACGTTAAAACTCTGTGGGATGTTACGCCTTTAAGAGTTAGGAAACTTGAAACCTTGTTTGCGCAACAATCAGTGCAGCTTGCAGCCGCCAATGTGTCTAGACTAGCACATGATGATAGGCAGCCAATGGCTCCATTGCTCTCCTCGGGGGCCTAGGGTGTGTGCGTGTATGTGCGTGTGCGCGCGCACCTGCCTGTGTGCTTGCGCCTGCATGTGTGCGTGAGTGTCCGAGAGAGCAAGGGGGAGAAGAAAAAAAAGAAACTGAGAAAGGAAGAGACATCGGCTGCTCAGTTTTGCTTGCCTAGTATTCACCACGGAACCGAGGGCGAGGAGGCGAGTGTGCCGTTTGTGAATGAGACTTTCTAGATTCTAGGTCGCGTGAATATTTTGGGATTACAGAGAGAGTGCGACTACTGGGACGTTGGGATACAACCCGAATCTGGATGCATAACGGATTTCTGGGGATTTTAATCACTTGGATTACAAGTCTCATTCATGTTGTGCACTCCGTACCGGGAGATGTGAGGGGGTTCATTCCAAAGTCCGAAACTACACTGTGTGCGCGAGGTTTTCTCGGTCTGGTTTTAACTTGAGTTAAGCCTACTTCTAGCTATAGTCCTATGCTAATATCATGTGCATGAAACATTTTTTCATTCTTTCCGATGCACAGCAAACATAAACTACTCGGATCAATTACAGACTATCTGCACAAAAAGACCCGTTTTGCATAGTATTGACTACATGTCCAGTATGCATGCATTTTGATTTCAGTGTTGCAGTATTGTTGTTATATTGGCAATTGGTTTGTGGTCGTAGATGCAACAAAATAACCTTAATGTTACTGTTGGGTCACGGAGGCCCACCCGTTGGCTGTGCATGCCCTGCACGGCGTTCCGCTGACGTTCATGTCCACAGACCGCGTACACAGTAAACTTTGAGCCTTCCCTTCAGCGGCCCGAAACAAAAGTAGCCTAGAGAGAAAAACACATCTAGAATTTCAAATTGTCGTATGTTCAGGACGAAACGCTCAGGTCTTGTGCGGCGACTCTGGAGAAGCCGTTTGATTCCAGATAGTGAGGTGGGAGATGATTCAAATAATGACCCAAATAGCGAGGGCTGTCCCGGGGACGATCCGTTGTTCACCGCCTGCCACAACCCGGAGAAGATTCCCAAAACGGATCTCCGACCGATGACGCCTACCGGATCACCTGTAGTGGACTCGTGTGCCTTTTACTCGCCGGAGAGGGACGGCTGGGTAGGGGTCAGTTCGGACCAAGATGGGAGTTTGGTGTCTGCGTGTGTCCAGGGGTCGGAGCAGGACAGTCTCCGGTCCAGGCAGGACAGAGAGTGCAGGACTGTGGGGTGTTGTTTATTTAAAGACCGGGACCACTGTGAAGTTGAACCCATGGCCCTGGGAAGAGAACCGTTACCAAGCCCCTTTTACTGTGTTCCTAGGAACCAAGGAGCTGGTGCCCGGGACACCAATTCTCCCGAAGCACCGGAGCCGTCCCCGGCGAAGCCTCGCTCGGTACTGGAGCAAGAACTAAAAACCGCCACATATTCCCTGTTGAAACGCCTCAAGGAGAAAACGCTGGATACTTTACTGGAGGCGGTGGAATCCAGAGAAGGGATGCCTAGTGATTGTGTGATGATCTCCCGGACGGAGCTGCGTCTGGGCGGCCACGCGGCCCTGTCCCCTCCTCTGCTGCTGTGTAAACTTTACCGCTGGTCGGACCTCCAGCACACCGCCCAGCTCAAGCCGCTCTGTGAGTGCAGGAGCTTTGGGACGCTGGACGGCCCTGCGGTATGCTGCAACCCCTATCACTACAGCCGTCTCTGCAGCCCAGGTAGGAGAGCATACTAAAATAATTTGTTGGTGGACTTAAATACTACTTCTTCTATTTGGGCTTTTCGAGGTTATCCAAATGCTAAAGCTAAAATAAATCCCCCAAAATTATAAAGCCCCTTTTACTTCAGCAGTTGTTCAGCAGTATGCTTGTGCAGAAATCCGGGCTAAAACCCCAAAGAGCAAGCAACAACGAGAATCTAGAGGAGCGGTTTTAAGGGTTGCGAAGTCCTCTTTTAAGAGTACATGACAGGAAATTACAGCTGCTATATATTTATTGAATTTCTACATTAAAAATATACTGTATACCAATTGATTCTTAAAGAAAAGCAGTTTTATGTGCTTCCTGGGCTTATTTTGTTGTACCCCATCAGAAACCAAAAACTCAGCTTGTTTGCACTAACCTTTGTGAACAGTGTATATGCAAACTACAAGGAGTTGTCTCAGCTCTGTCAATGATCTGGAGGTTTAATTTCCCCTAGCCCGAAGCCTCAACTGTTTACCAAAACAGAGGTGGGGTGCCACTTTGGTGTTGCATCAATTACAATGTTTTAATCCAACAAAGGTTTTGGATTACAACATTTTAGTACTTTAAATTTGTTAGTTGCAGATGCAGACAGGCCTACTGAAAGTAGGTCTGAGTTGATATAGTAGGTCTATGTTAGTACAGTAGATCTGTTAATAAATTAGGAATATGTTAAAAATAGTCTGTATACAGTAGATCTGTTAATATACTAGGTCTCTGTTAATACAGTTGGCCTACAATAGGTCCGAGTTGATACAGTAGCTCTACGTTAGTACAATACGTCTGAGCTGATAAGGTAGGTTTATGTACAGGAGGTTAATAAACCTACTGTATTAAGCAGGGTCGGTCTCTGGTCTACTGTAGACCTACTGTATTAAGCAGGGTCTGTCTCTGGCCTACTGTAGACCTACTGTATTAAGCAGGGTCTGTCTCTGGCCTACTGTAGACCTACTGTATTAAGCAGGGTCTGTCTCTGGCCTACTGTAGACCTACTGTATTAAGCAGGGTCTGTCTCTGGCCTACTGTAGACCTACTGTATTAAGCAGGGTCTGTCTCTGGTCTACTGTAGACCTACAGTATTAAGCAGGGTCTGTCTCTGGTCTACTGTAGACCTACTGTATTAAGCAGGGTCGCAGACTTGCCACATTTCCACTGGTGCTTTATCCCAGTGATTTATGCTAATGTTGGCTCTAGACTTTTCTGTTTCCACTATACATTTGGTACCAAGGACTTAAGAAGGGGCTCAGGTGGGGAGGGAGGAGTAAACTATCAACGCAGTTTCGTTTTCTGGTTACGAAAAATAAAAGGCGATATTTTTCTGGTAATAAAATAAAATAAACAATAATGCCATGCTCAATTTGTTTACAATATGGCGTTGGAACTTGAGTAATAAAACTAATTTATTTTTCAAACTTGTGCGACCAGCTCCTTCTCCACCTACACTCGTGACATTGCAACTCTAAGCCAGTGTATTCATTATTTAGTTTAATCAGTATTTTGTCAAAACTATCTACCATTCATAGAAGGATTTGGGGAGAATTCTGAGGTAATTTTATGTTGTTATAGGTTCTGCAGGCAGCGTCTTAGTCTCAGTGCTCCGTTTTTCTATTGAGTCAATGGCATCATAGCATGTTCGGTCGTTCCAACTATTTCCGTTCTGAGTCTCGTTCTGAGTCTTTGCTTCCCTGTACTGTTGCTTTATTTTCTTTATTTTATCAGGGATCTGTTTGTTAGATCGGATGGCACCAAGTGAGAGCCGGGCAACATTTCTGGATTTTAGGGTAAAACAGTGTTTGGCACCAGTGGAAACGAGGCATAAAGATCTGGACCGTAATTGAACAGGAAGTAGTAGGTACGAGGCAGGGATTCGACAGACTGAAATAGAGGCCAATACTATTTTACTCTAATTTTTGATTAAAGGAAGCAGTTAAACATTTGAAGTACTGGTTAAAATCTTGCCCAAATCAAGACCTGGTATGAGGAAGAGTTCCAACCACTCTCGGGATCCCTCAGCTGGTATGAGGAAGACTTCCAAACACTCCCGGGGTCCCTCAGCTGGTATGAGGAAGACTTCCAAACACTCCCTGGGTCCCTCAGCTGGTATGAGGAAGACTTCCAAACACTCCCGGGGTCCCTCAGCTGGTATGAGGAAGACTTCCAACACTCCCAGGGTCCCTCAGCTGTTGCATGTGTTTGTTTCATCAGCCCCTTAATTAGCGAGTCAGTGAGCAAGTTTAAGGCCACAAGAAAACATGTAAAATGTCTGGTGTTCCAGGGGAGAGGTTTAAAAGCCCCCCACTAATGCAGTGTTCTGACCATACTTCATCCTGCTTTAAAAACACACATCTCACTGTACGCTCCATGTAGATATCATGGGCGGACGCCCGGGGCAGGATGGCTGGTCTGGGAACCACACAATTTGTAATGTGATGTGTTTGATACCAGTCCATTAACATCCTTCCAGACATCACTACGGGCCCATCCTCTCCAGTCAACTACCAGGTATTATGCTGGTACGGTTAGCCTGCTGATGTTTCAGAATAATGGCACCAGATCCCCTCTACAGACTGGTCTGACCAAGTGCACTGCCCAGAGAATAGAATGCCATTTGGGACACAGGCCAGTGTCGGACATCATGCCAGCCAACCCAAGTGACCTAGGCGTGTACCACGTGGGCGGGGCTGACCCCGGTGATCTGGGCATGAACCACGTGGGCGGGGCTGACCCCGGTGATCTGGGCATGAACCGCGTCGGCGGGGCTGACCCCGGTGATCTGGGCCTTGACCAAACACGCAGAGCCCTGGAGTATCATGTGTGGAGACGATCCTCAGCGACTGTTCGGTCGTGTCCCAAACAGCACCAATGTCCCATATGAGAGCGTGCTCAATTTTTACCCGGGGCCTGTCTGCCGACAGTGCACTGGTCAGGGAGCGAAGTGGCATTTGGAACGCTGGGTTAGTGTTTCTGTCTTTGTTGGCATGACTGGAGGATTTTCCATAACATCCGCGTTGCGCCGAGCCAGCTGGCTGCTCGGCCAGGCTCTGGTCTGACCAAAGCAGCAGTGATTGATACAGGTTCTGGTGGAGGCTGATGTCACATGAACAGAGACACACACTTCAGTTGAAGTTTCCCTTTTATGCAACTGCACAGTAACCAATGGCAAGGCATTGGTGTTGTACATTTCCATTGGCTCTGTTTATATTTGAGTGTGTATTCTGTTTGTGGGTTAATTAAAGAAGAGGCTTTGGTAAGAATGGCTTGACGAGGATGAAAGGGGGCTGTTGCACGCCATTTTCACTGCCGCTTAAGTAGCTTCATTCACATCCATTACTCCGTCTACCTTTTATATTCGTCTGTGCAGTTAAGTGAATGTTATCCAAGGAAGGACAAAAGGAGTTTCTCGTTGTGTGAGGTGACACAGTTTTAGATGACATGAGTTAAGAAGGGGAAAGGGGTGAGACCTGTCCCTTGGCAGAGGGGTGAGAGAGGTGGTAGAGAGGTGTGAGTGGGAGGGATGATGGTCAGGGATGAGAGAGGTGTGAGCGAGAACTGGCATGTAAGCCTTTTGTTGAACGGTCCATACCTTTAGTATCCTGTTCATATAACCAGTAGAAGTTGGAATTAATATAAAAAACACTGACTGGAAGTGCAGTTAGACTGATCGAAAATAGTGCAGTAAGACTGATCGGGTTTCCGCAGTAAAAGTGGTCTAAATTTCGAACCCTCTATTGATTGGACCCTTTAATGCATTAAAAGGGTAGTGATTGGGTAAAACTGTGATTTTGGGAATTATATTCATGGATTGGTTGATTTTGTTTAGAATTATTTGATGGGAATTCTGGAGGGATCCTGGAAGGAGTGAATCCTCTTCTCTTCAGTTTTGCACTGAACATAGTTAAACCTACATGTTAAGTTTAAAATGCTACCAACTTCAAAACTAAGACATTGAACAACCAATTCATAAATCAAAATCAGAATTTTAAACCCACTATGTGCAATGTGTTAGTCAAAAACAAGTTCTTTATTTAAATGGACCAAAACCTATTCTTTTTTTTTGGGGTCATTATAGCTTTGAATGGAGATTAGTTTCCAGTTGTGTTTTTGTTGTTCTGTGGACGTCCCTCTCTGCCCCTCATGCTATTTAGGTTAAGGAGTGGTGCTAATATACAGTTTGCATAGCCACACACACACACCGGCGCCAGACAGACTAGCTGGGGATCTGACTGACTGAGGCGGCATCCCAAACAGCACTCTTTCCCCTTCATAGTGCTCTTGTCCTGTAGGGCTCTGGTGAAAAGTAGTGCACTACATAGGGAATAGGGTGCCATTTGGGATGCGTATGAGTTCTCATCCTACCAATTACTGACTTTGTGCTCTTAAAGAGGCAGCGCTACTGCTTTTTTTTCTTTTTTTTTCTGTTACAAATTCCACTTCAGGTCAGGGCTCTAGCTGACTGCCTGGGTTCAGGTCAGGGCTCTAGCTGACTGCCTGGGTTCAGGTCAGGGCTCTAGCGGACTGCCTGGGTTCAGGTCAGGGCTCTAGCTGACTGCCTGGGTTCAGGTCAGGGCTCTAGCTGACTGCCTGGGTTCAGGTCAGGGCTCTAGCTAACTGCCTGGGTTCAGGTCAGGGCTCTAGATGACTGCCTGGGTTCAGGAAAGTTATCTCCTGCGGTTGTTCTTCTTTTTTCTTCTGCTACATGACTCTTTTTTCAACACTGAACATAAGGTTTTACCAAACTTGAAATGTCAAAATTAAGAGATATGGGATTTGTTGACTTGTTTTTACCAATAGGGCTACTGTGTTGAACAAAGTTTTCCAGTCTTTGACATATGAAGTAATTACTTTAATCATAGAACATTACACAAAGACGAGCCTATTAAACATTTCAAAAATGTCAAATCCAACACCTTAGTTGTAGATAAATAAAAGATTGCAAATTTGCATATTTCCCTTCAAAGGACCGATAGATGTTAAAATAAACCTTACTTGATACAATTTACAATTACAGTCTTTTTAGTTTTTAAAGATACAATGCCATCTCATATCTGCAGCATTTTAATAGGACAGTACAGATTAAAGCTACTCCTTTAACCAACCCTTCTGATATGTTTCTGAGATATTTGTTTTCCATTGTGTTCTAGAGTTCCTGATGTGTTGTGTTGTAAAGTCCCTGACATGTGTTCTAGAGTTGCCCCCACCTCCATACTCACAACTGTTTTGAGTCCCTTACATGTTTATTGTATTCTAGAGTCTCTGACATGTGTGTTGTATGTTCTAGAGTCGCCCCCACCTCCATACTCACGACTGTCTCCAACAGAGGAACACAAGACGCTGGGTGAGTAGTCGCCAAAACATTGAGAACATACAGAACACACCAGAGGCTTGCTCTGTATCTGTGAGGCCTGATTTTATTACATTTTTTGTTGACTTAACTTTACCTAGTAGAGTTGTCTTTTTTGCCAAGAAGAGAAGACATTTGTAACCTGGCTGGCAATGTGGAGTGAGGATAATTCAATGGCCTCTCACTGGTTGGCCTGATTCCTCGGCCTGGAGAGAGAGAGAGAGAGAGAGAGAGAGAGAGAGAAAGAGAGAGAGCGAGAGAGAGAGGTGGAGGAGGAGAGGGGAAGAAGCCAGCCCAGGCACTGTGAAACAACGTGAAGAATGTTAATGGCGGTAATTAGGCAGAGTGACTAACTATAGGAATCTGTGCTGCAGCTCTACAGTTGGAGCTCTGAGGCCAGCCCCAACACAGACATCAGAGGACCAGTAGCACTTCTTTGTACAATACCAACAGACATTCCTACCAACATTTGCCGCATGGCAAAGACAGTTTAATTTCTGCTTCACCGCTAGACATTGTGGGACTATATCCTTTCAGTGTCCAGCTCGAGCTGAGTGTAAGGAGACATGTAGCAGCGTACCAGTAGCTTTAAGTTGAGAGATTAAGTGTTAGCTAGCTACCACTGGACTAATGTTAGCTAACCACAGTAGTCACCATGGACCACTGGACTAATGTTAGCTAACCACA
>JACXGI010019856.1:0-11747 GCA_016801175.1 Esox masquinongy | reverse complement strand
ACCATCCCAACAAATCGCATTTCTCACAACTATGCTTTTGGCAAATCAAGGTGAAGTTTGAGGGTTTGTTCAGCCTGAGTGTACGGGCGTAAGGATAGACGCATCTTGGAAGGGGATTACCAAGAGTGAATGGGAAAATGTATTCAAAATGGTTGCCGATATGGTTGAGATATCTTTTTCCAAAAGACCATTCTATGGACTACATTTTTTGAAACTTAGGGATATAATGGCAGTAGTTGGTACAGTATGTCATAGTTAGATTTTACCGGCACTTGTCACCCTTGGTGTAAATTCCCAGGAGATGGCTGGACAAAAAAATGGCCCAAACTGCCTTGATCGTAAAGGCTCATTGGCCACACCTTGTCATGCAACATCATGCCAATCAGACTCATGGTGGCGCTATAATAAGACACTAAACGTGCCAACTTTGCAAGATCAGTGCACTCACCCATGTTACCTACTGTCTTGTAAATTTGTACATAGGTCTTTCCTCTCACAAGGAACATTGCTATTGGGACCCATAAAATTCTGCCCTATTGGTTTTCCAGAATTGAACAAGCCAATTTTGCAAAGTTATACCGCTTACCCCATTTTACCAAGTGTTATCTTAATATAAGTTGATGTAAATTTCCAAAACAATATCAAGATATATGATTTAAAAGTACATTCAGATTGGCCACACTGCCACCATAGCTGCTACATGATATATTTTACTCTGTGTCAATCAGGCTTGGAATTTGATCATTTTATGGGCAAGGCCATTTGGCCTTCGGTTTCACAAAAATGTTTAGGGCACAAAGGCCACATGCCAGGGCACAAAGGCCATTGAGTAAAATAAGAGGATTTGAAGCTTACAAATAAACAACTTGAATTGCTGATAGGAAAAAAAACATGCATGGCATAGAAACGTACATTATCCACTTTTTTAATATCTTATTTTGAATAATAACTTATTATAACTGATGTTTTTTCCACATAAAAAGTTAAATTGTCATGTTTTAATCCTTGAAATTACATGTACTCCCCCTCAACATTTTTATAGATTCTGGAATCGGTTTCATTTCAGAAGTTTTATTTGGCAGCGGTCACATGACAACAACAAACAGGCTATTGACAGTATTGACAGTATACGGTATTGACAGTTAAGTAACGTTAAGGCTAGCTAGCCAGAGGCATAACATTACCTCAGTTACCCAAAAGTAAACCGCAAAGTACCCTTTAACATCACAATCACCTGGGCTAATGAGTACGACCTAAATAAACAAATATACTGACTTTTTTGTGCGCGGAGCAAGTAATTCTTGTTTTCTAATCTTTCACCACAAACGCTGCCATGTCGAGTACTGTCAAACCTAACGTTACTTCTCAGAGTTTTCAAAAAGTGTTCAGGTGTATTCTCCCACTCGGAGGTTGGATCTTTCCCACCTCCCACACCTTCTAAAACAGAGAGGTTTGATTCAGGTAATCACAAAATGAGTCAGCTATCTGTCGATAACTAGATAGCTTGCTTACCTGCATGTAGTACATTCTTGTGGTTGTTCTCAATTGTGAACTACAAACAAACTGCTGACTGCGAGTTTTTCACAGTGGCAGGGGCACAAAGGCCATAGTGGCCGTAGGGCATGCAATGATTTTCGGGACATCACGGCCAGGGCCAAGGGCAACTGGCCGTGATGTTGCAACTGGCCGTGATGAAATTCATACGCTGGTGTCAATCACTTTATTTACATTTGGCATTCATGCTCAGGGTTATGAATCTAGCTCATTGATAAGGCAAATGGTACGCTTATGGAGCATATGTGTTTCTCAGTGCAAAAGTGGTGCAATAAAGGCAGTAAATGTATGCTGAAACCCACTCAACGCTTCTTGCAACTTGAATTGTTACAGTATCTGTTCAGACATGTAGCCTTCTGCCTGGTTTTCACAGTTATTTCATTTGTGATGTCTTACACATAGTGTCTGATCCATTAAAGTATGACTAAACCGTGTTTCATATAGGTAGCGATTGAACACGTGGTCTCGTTGAGACCCATCTTTTAGCTCCCAAGTCGCTGTACCTCTCTCCAGCACTGTCTGTCAGATAGACCGTGATTTACCCTGAGCCAGGGGGATCCTTTCTTCCTTAGACACTCCTCAGCAGCCCATTGCCATGGTAACCAAACAGGTGATTTCAGATGCTCTCTCTCTCTTATTACAGTACCAGGCTGCCTATGACTGCCCCTTTCAATTGCAAGGCTATTAATTTTGGATCAGTCATAGTGTTATGGAATTTTGCATTTGCTGTCTGTTTCCAATGTTTTTGGTGGATTCTTTCCAATGTCTCAAATCTTAATCTTCTGTTGGTTTGGTTGCTTCTGTGTTGTCGTCATGTCGCTCTGTTGTCTGTTTGTGTTTGTTAGTAGATTCTCAATACCAGGACCACCTGTCTGAGGAGGCTCATCTCTCTGTAAACAAATGTTTTTTTTTTATGGATGGTTTAGAATCCCTTTCCTTTAGTTGGTTGGTAAATTCAAGTGGCTCTTTTATGCATTTTGATCATTTGTTGTCTTATCTTAATTCTGTTCTTCATGCAGTCTTGGGGTTTTGCAGTGTACTCTGAGGATACCTTTGCAGAATTTTTAATGCGGAGTCCCAACTGGCTGTTGGTCCCATTTGAACTTTTCGTTGGTCAGTGGACCCCAGACCTCTTGGAGTAAGGAGTTCCCTAACAGATTGTATTCTAAATGACATGTATCTAACTGTCTCACCTCCTGGTGCAGGTGGTGAGACAACTTTAACCACACCACATGACCACACACTTGAGTATTATGCTCCGTTCATCCCTCTCCCAATCCTGACAGGTTTCGCAGTCCCTGCCACTGAGAAACATCCCTGTAGCATGATGCTCCCACCACCATTCTTCACTGTTGGGATGGTGTAAGCCAGGTGATGAGCGGTATGTTTTCTTGCTGGAGGTAGCTCTTGACATTCAGTCCTAATAGTTAGATTTTGGTCTCATCAGACAAGAGTCTTTTTCCTCATGCTCTCAGAGTCCTTTAAGTTCTGTCTAGCCACTCTGCCATAAAGGCCTGAGTGATTCAGTGCTACAGAGATTATTGTCCTCCTGGCAGGTTCTCCAATCTCTACAGAGAAACCCTTAAACTCTGTTATTGGCCACTGGGTTCTTTATCGCCTACTTGACCAAGGCCCGTCTTGCCTGTTACTTAGTTTGGCCAAGTGGCCAGCTCAAGGATGAATTTTGGTGGTTCGTTGTCATTATGGGGTATTGTATTTTAACATATTTCATTTCTATGACACAACAAAATGTGGAGAAGGGTTATGAATTCTTTACAAAGCCTTTTATCTGTTGATGTTTTGCTTTGTACACTATGTATAATTAAAACAGTGGGTATATCTCCTTCATTTTAATGTTTCTTGTGCGACCCTGTTTCAAAAAAAGTTGGGACAGTGCGTAAAATATAAATAAAAACAGAATGCAATGATTTGCAAATCATTTAAACCATATATTCAATAGAACAGAGTACAAAGACAACATATAAAATGTTGAAACTGAGACATTTTATTGTTTCTTGAAAAATATAGGCACTCTTTGAATTTGATGCTACTGTAGCAACACATTTCAAAAAAGTTGTGACAGAGGCAACGAAAGACT
The DNA here is from genome assembly GCA_016801175.1 of Esox masquinongy. NCBI lineage: Eukaryota > Metazoa > Chordata > Actinopteri > Esociformes > Esocidae > Esox > Esox masquinongy. The sequence goes on along the minus strand of JACXGI010019856.1, from coordinate 8,095 downwards.
GGAAAAGTTGTGTAATGCTCAAAAACTAAACCTGGTGGAATATCACACAACTAATTTGGTCAATAGGCAACAGGTCAGAAACATGATTGGGTATTAAAAGATTCCCAATCATGAGAGGATGGGTCTGTCAGGAGTGAGGATGTGGAGGGGTTTACCATTCTGTGAAAGACTGCGCAGGCAAATAATGCAACAATTTAAGAATTATGTTTCTCAACGTAAAATTGCAAAGAGTTTGTGGATCTTATCTACGGTACATAACATCATTAAAAGATTAAGAAAATCCGGAGAGGTCCCTCTATGCAAGGGACAAGGCAGAAAACCAAGATTGGATGGCTATGATCTTTGGGCCCTCAGGCGGCACTGCATTAAAAACAGACACAATTCTGTAGTGGAAATCACTGCATGGGCTCAGGAACACTTCCAAAAACCATTGTCTGTGAACACAGTTTGTCGTTGCATCCACACATGCTAGTTAACATAATCATGCAAAGAATAAATTAAATATAAAGAAGATCCAAAACCGCCGCCACCTTCTCTGGGCCTAAACTCATTTAAGATGGACTGAGGCAAAGTGGAAAACTGTCCTGTGGTCTGACAAATGAAAATTTGTTTTGGGAATCATGGATGCTGCATCGTCCCAGCTACAGAGGGGAGGGACCATACGGCTTATCAGCACACAGTTCAAAAGCCAGCATCTGTGATGGTATGGGGGTGCATTAGTGCACATGGCATGGGTGACTTGCACAACTGTGAAGGCACCATAAATGCTGAACGATATACAGCTCCGGAGAGAGACCACTGCACCTTTTTTATTTCCTTTCCAAAAAGTTGAAAAGGAACGTTTTGAGTGAGGAACAGAAGCATTCAATTTGCAGTGGTCTCTTAATTTGAACCCTTCTGTTCCTCACTCAAAACCTTCCTTTTCGACTTTTTTGGAAAGGAAAGAAAAAGTTTCAGTGGTCTCTTAATTTTTTCCAGAGCTGTATACAGGTTTTCGAGAAACATATATGCTGCCGTCCAGATAACGGCTTTTTCAGGGAAGCCCTTGCTTATTTCAGCAAGACAATGCCTAACTAGATTCTGGACCTATTACAAACAGCATGGCTCCGTATTAAAAGAGTCTGGGTGCTAAACTGGCCTGCCTGCAGTCCAGACCTTTCACCCATTGAAAAGAGTTAGCACATTATGAAATGAAAAATACGACAAAGGAGACCCCAAAATGTTGACCAGCTGAAATCCTATATGAAGCAAGAATGAGAATACATTTCACTTTCAAATCTACAGCAATTGGTCTCCTCAGTCCCCAAACGCTTACAGAGTATTGTTAAAAGAAGGGTGATACAACACAGTGGTAAACATGCCCCTGTCCCAACTTTTTAGAAATGCGTTGCTGGCATCAAATTCGAAATGGGCATGTATTTTTCCAAAAACTATAAAATGTCTCAGTTTCAGCAATTGATATTTTGTCTTTGTACAACTAAATATAGGGGTAAATGATTTGCACATCATTGCATTCTGTTTTTATTTGCATTTTATGCAGCATCCCAACTTTTTTGAAAATGGGTTGTAGAAAAATAATTTGTTTATTTGATAAAGTCTGGTTTTCTGATATTTAGGCTAGAACAGAGGACCTCAAGCAATTGTATGTTCCAGAAAGAGGTACAAAAGACCACAAACATTACATTTTAAATATGGTCTACTGTGTGTTTCAGTAATGAGGGGTAAAAGAACAAAGCCTTGGGATAGTAAAAGGTTATCCAGCCCAATATAAATGTAAATATAAAGTATGTGTCATGGTTCCTTTGAGAATTATTTTAATGAATTCAAGATGCACAGGGCGTGTCCATTGACTTGTAGCACGGGTGAGCAATGCAGGCTCCTGACCTACCACAAGGAGTCACGAGACCATGTTGTTCTAAGGCAATCTTGACCGACATCACCCATCCACCCTGGGTGTTGCTGACCCAATTTGCAGCACATTCTACGGGACCTCAGACATTCTGTTTATTATCACGTTGCTTGCTCAATCAGGACGTTTACACCAGAATTCTTATGATTCAAAACTAAAGCAAACTCCGGCCTTCTATCTTAGTTGAGCTTACAAGTGCCCAAGTCCCCACAATAGTAGCTAAATCAAATTTTTTTTTTTTTTTTTACCAAACCCCCAAATCCGGTTGGTGCTGGTAAATGGGGGCCATCAGCTCCCACCCTCCTGAGCTCACCTGGAGAGGTGTGAAACTGAGTAAACTGGAATTTAACTATATACCTGATAGACATTTATTAGACATGTATCTCTAGTGTTTGGATTTCACTTGTTCTCCATGAAGGGATAAATAGTCTGATATGCTTTATTCTGCTGCACTGGTTATGGATCAAATATTACAAGAATGTTGTAGAATGGTTGTCTGTGTTGTACAACTGACAACAGGCGGCAACGCCCAATCCATTCGGTAATTTTGCATTGGTTAAGTGGGACAGTTCCTGTCCTTTGTGTTCATTGTGTTAGCCAAGTAAAGTAATGCTAATGATTATTTGGGGAGTGTTTTAGATGTGTCTGCTGATAAATAGCCATATCTCAAACAGTGATTAGAGTTTTTTCTTGGTAGAGACCTCCTAACTCATTGTGTTGTGGTACTACTTAGTTGGTTTTCATTGAGAAGACCTCCCGACACCTTGTCATTAAATGAGTTAGGAATCTATCATTAACGGACGCTCCTAGCACACGTTTGTGCTATACTGTGTTTTAGAGACTTATTGTATACTTAGCAGACTTGCATACAATTTGGGAGGACATTGAATATTGCTGGTATGTAACTATGTTTTGTATTGTAACTTTATTACTTGATTGGAATAAATTGTATTGCTTTGAAATATAGATTACGACGGTATTCCTCGTTCATCTTCAGTTACTCCAGTGGAGTGATAGGGAACCTAGATCCATCCTCATGTTCGTAGAGCTACTGTTAATTATACACACTTAAGTCTAAGCAAGCAGACTTGGGTTTCCTGGGTTTCTGAACAGTCTGTCTGTGGCCAGGAACACAGGTGTACATTAAAACCAAACCTGGCACAACATCTGCCATGTCAATACTGTCCAGCTGTATGGTCAAGGACAAACATTGGATGCAGAACAACTTCCTCCAACTCAATATCAGCAAGACAGAGGCAATGCTTATAGGCACCCCACTGCAAATCACCAACTCCTACAACATCTGCCCTGCCTTTAATGGCCACATCATTCCCCTCTCCTCATTCATCACCAGTCTGGGTGGGATATTTAACCCTACTCTCTCTTTTAAGGCCCACATTAGACATGGCTGTAAAACATCGTTTTTTCACCTTAAGAACATCTCCCGCCTAAGACCTTCTCTCACCTTCTCTGACGCCGAAAAATCTTACACATTTATTTTTTTTCTTCAGAATTGATTAGGGGAATGCAGTGCTAGGAGGCCTGACAGCAAATTCAATTAATAAAATACAGCTCATCCAAAAACAATGCTGCAGTCAAATAAATCTGCTCACATCACACCTCTCCTTGCTGACCTTCAGTGGCTTCCTGTCGCTCAGTGAATTGACTTTAAAATGATCCCTTTAGTCTATAAAGTTGCCAATGGCTTGGGTCCAGTCTACGTATCTACGTATCTGTGCTATTATTATGAACGTCCACACCCTCTACGGTCCAGGAACACCATCTGCTCAATGAACCAAGAACCCGGCTCAGAAAAATCGGAGCGAGTGGACCTTTTCTTACATTGGACCTGACCTCTGGAACTCCTGCCTCAGGGCTGAGCGCCTCAGGGCTGACCGCCTCAGGGCTGCACAGACAGTCATGGCTTTTAAAGCAGGCCTTAAGACACACCTGTATCGGTTGGCTGACCCTTCCCTTCAATCAAATAACAGTGTACATTATTATATAATAATACAGCTAGGTCTGGAAATAATTGGACACTGACACAAATTTTTCTTATTTTGACTGTTTACCAAAACTTATTCAAGTTACAGTTAAAAAAATCAAAATGGGCTTAAAGTGCAGTCTCTCAGCTTTAATTTGAGGGTTTTCACATCCAAATTGGAGGAAGGGTTTAGGAGTTACAGCCCTTTAATATGTAGCCCCCTCTTTTTCAAGGCACCAAAAGTAATTGGACAATTGACTCAAAAGCTGTTTCATGGACAGGTGTGGGCTATTCCTTCATTATAAAAAGCGGTTGCTGTGAACCCAAACATGTGGTCAAAGGAGCTCTCAATGCAAGTGAAACAGGCCATCCTTAGGCTGCAAAATAAAAATATCCATCAGAGAAATAGTAGGAACATTAGGAGAGGCCAAATCAACAGTTTGGTACATTCTGAGAAAAAAAAAAACACAGTGGTGAGCTCTGCAACACAAAAAGGCCTGGACGTCTATGGAAGATAATAGTGGTGGATGATCATAGGATCCTTTCCACGGTAAAGAAAAACCCATTCACAACATCCAGCCAAGTGAAGAACACTCTCCAGGAGGTAGACATATCATTATGCCTACCTCCCATTATGCCTACCTCCAAAAAAGTTGAAAAGGAAAGTTTTGAGTGAGGAACAGAAGCATTCAGTTTGCAGGGGTCTCTTAATTTTAACCCTTCTGTTCCTCACTCAAAACTTTCCTTTTCAACTTTTTTGGAAAGGAAAGAAAAAGTTGCAGTGGTCTCTTAATTTTTTCCGGAGATGTATATTTACAAACAATATGAAGTAAGTAACCTTCTAAGTAGTAACTTCCAATCATCCTAAACTACAACTCCAAAAATAAAAGTAAACTTGCTGGAGAGTGGTGTCTCTATTTTAAAGGCAAGGGCAGTGTGAAATATAAAGACAACTGAAATCTTTAGATTTTTTTTCACCCAGTCCATGTTAAAGGGATAGTTTGGGATTTTGGTAATGCAGTTTCTTCCCCAGAGTGTGTGTACACAATTTGTATGTATTTACATCCAGTATGTGGCAAAGTCATTTGTATCTCATTTATTGTAGAGAAATATTTGAACTACATATATAGCTCCGGGAAAAAAATAAGAGACCACTGCACCTTTTTCTTTCCCTTCCAAAAAAGTTGAAAAGGAACGTTTTGAGTGAGGAACAGAAGCGTTCAATTTGCAGTGGTCTCTTAATTTTAACCCTTCTGTTCCTCACTCAAAACCTTCCTTTTCGACTTTTTTGGAAAGGAAAGAAAAAGGTGCAGTGGTCTCTTAATTTTTTCCGGAGCTGTATCTTAGTAATCTAGTTGGAGACACAGCAGTTGTTATGTCAGTCTGTCCCGGTGAAATACAAAATTGTGATTAAAAAAAAAAACAATTCCATTTGCCGTCAGTTGTAAAAATAAAGACTATGGTAAAAATAAACACTGTGATTGCACTGTAATGTTAGCTTACTTTCAAGCAAACCAAAGACTCTAAAGAGGCTAGCTAGTAATCTGTTTCATATAGGCATTTTATTCATAACCTCTCTAGTTAAAGCTGCATTAAAACTAGCTTTAATTAGCTTGGAATATGCGTTTTGACCTGTTTTTTGGCTGAAGTTTGGTAGCAAATTATTCATTATAAAACACAAAGAAATAACTACCATGTTTCATGGAAAATAACTGAGTGTATGTGTAATTTCTCAAGCTTTCTGTACCCTTGTGGTCGTTGCTAAGTAAACAGAGGGCCTCACGTCATTGAAGACACAGACCTGTCTTCCTCCATAGGAAATTGTTAATGTCTGGGTTACTACTGATTCCATTTCTGAGTTGTGGAAATTTGTTTTTAATGGCTGTAGCAGTAATATGGAAAGGAACCTAACCTAGCTAATTGTTGAAAAGTGTTGTAAGGAAATACGCTAACAATGTGCTCTACACACACTCTTTTTTTTTTTTTTTTTTTCACCTAATAGCATCAATGACTGATTTATTCTCCATGTTTTAAATCTGCTTTCCCCTCATCAAGCCAGTCTCAATTTTCATTTTTTATGGACTTAATGATTTGACTCAGAATCATTGTGATGTTAGAGATATTTGGGATGCAGGGGTGTTTAAGTGTTTGGCACGAGCCTTACTCCTGTTTATAAGTGTGTGTGTGTTTGTGCATCATCCATCTCTGACCACATCCAGTTTGATGAATTATTCCTCTCTGTGTTCCATACAGGGAGACCATATCCACCAGAGGGCACTGTTATGATATAATGGTACATGTTCACAGCTGTTTTGGGAAGCTCAGTAGTGCCACTGTTTGCCACTAGATGTGCAGTTTTGCCTGTCTTAACAGATTCCATTTGTAAGAGCCTTTCTGTTATATTACATACAGCCAATGGAGCTTTGTTGTGGTTTTAGTTCATAGACAGTAAGTAGTGGGGGTAATAATCAGGAGAATATGCTTTGGGGTTATTATATTTGATTTCATTAACCTTATTTAACCAAACCACTTTTGATTTTATTGAAACTTTCCATAATTTTTAGCCTATGGTCAAGGTTTTCTGGATGTTTATACTAAATTACTAACCAACCCAACCTCATTACTGTAATCTCTTATTGTCCAGTGATTTTTTTCCCCCCCTGTAAATCGCAGGACAATAAATGGTTGAGTTTGATTGCACTTGGGATTTTACAAACTGGATTGTTAAATGAATTTCCTGAAGAAATGATTTGTCATGTAACCTCTCACATTAATTACCTTATAACATGCAAACTCTAAAGTTTCTCAAGCAAAGGCAGCCACAACACAAAAATAGGGTGTGCAACACAATATGTGATGTGCGAGTATGGGGAGTGTGTAAAAAGATGAGGCAAAAAGGAAGGAAAACCAAAACCAGGAATAACGATCAAAAGGACAATTATCAGACAGATCTGCACCTCACAGTCAGTAGTGACAAACAATCCGTGTGGTGCAGTGATGAATCAAACACTTAAATAAACAACTGATTAGTGATGGGGAACAGGTGCGTCCTCGGGGTGCCACGCGGAGCAGACATTACAGTACCCCCCACCCCCAGTCGCGGCTCCAGGCGTCGCCACACGCTGGCGCCCCGGGCGACCCCGAGGTTAAGGAGCAGGCCGGTTTGGACAGCGAGCATGGGAGGCAGATGTCAGGGAGGGGTCGCTGATGACCACCACTCGGACCCAGCTGCGTTCCTCAGGGCCGTAACCCGCCCAGTCCACCAGGTACTGGACCCGACCCCGCCGTAGCCGGGAGTCCAGGATCGACTCCATCCGATACGCCGGACCCCCAGCTTCCTCCACCGGAGGCGCCCCTGCAGAGCTGCATCCTCCCCGCGATCCCTAACCCTTTCCCCTATGCTGGTGAGGAAGTCAACCGCCAGGAGTGATCAAGGCCACTGAGGTACCGGGAGAGGATGTAGTTTCCCTGCTGCAGCTGATCCTGGCACCTTAGACTGTGCACACATGGTGCATGACAGTCCTGCCCATACCAGGCCACCAGTACTTGTCTGGGTGTTTCAGGAGTGGGGCTGTGGTGAACCTGCCCTTCAGGTTAAGAAACGCCTTCTCTGCGTCTGGGGTCGAGCGGAGGCGTTGAGGTTGGCCTTTCAACAACGACATGAGTGGCGCTGTGAAAAATGCCTGGAATACCGGAGGCGCGTTGGCTAAGCCATAAAGCATTACAAGGTATTCACAGTGGCCCTGACGCTGCGCTGAACGCCATCTTCCACTCGTCTCCTTCCCGGATACGTACAAGGTCGTATGTGCTCCGGAGGTCCAGCTTTGTCAAGATGCATGCCCCCTTCAGCTGCTCTATGGCCGAGAGGGGGCATTGGGTAGCGGTATTTTACTGTGATGGCATTCATTCCTCAATAGTCAGTGCACGGCCGCTGCCCCCCGGCCTTTTTTTTCATAAAGAAGAAGCAGGCTGAAGCAGGGGCGGTGGAGTGACAGATGTGCTCCAGCGTCTCTTTGACGGATGTGCCCGTGCTCCAGCGTCTCTTTGACGGATGGGCCCCTGCTCCAGCGTCTCTTTGACGGATGGGCCCCTGCTCCAGCGTCTCTTTGACGGATGGGCCCCTGCTCCAGCGTCTCTTTGACGGATGGGCCCCTGCTCCAGCGTCTCTTTGACGGATGGGCCCCTGCTCCAGCGTCTCTTTG
>JACXGI010019855.1:0-11837 GCA_016801175.1 Esox masquinongy | reverse complement strand
TCTGGTAATAGTCAACGTGGGTTAGTTTCTGGTAATAGTCAACGTGGGTTAGTTTCTGGTAATAGTCAACATGGGTTAGTTTCTGGTAATAGTCAACATGGGTTAGTTTCTGGTAATAGTCAACGTGGGTTAGTTTCTGGTAGTCTGTTTTAACAGATCAACCATCCCATAACCCTTATATCATCTGGTAAGTTGACTGAGCAATCTGATCAATCAGGGTTAGCTGCCTTGCTAAGTGACAGCAACAACAGATTTTGCCGCCCCTGAAGTCAAAGTTCCAATAATGTCATTATATTCTACTGCAGAAAAAGTAAAGAATGATAAACTACAGTTCAATTCTGTTCCGTCACTTGGTTCCTTCTCACATTCGCACAAAGACACACTTCCGTTACATCTATTTCAGCAGGAATTGTTCCTGTCAGTCCCGAACCAGGTACACTCCAACATTTTTAGTCTTTAATCTACAGCACTAGTGACCCTAACTGGCTCTTCCAGAAGTGTATTTTAGCACCGTGGGAGAGGATTTGACGAGATAGGTAAAATTGGAAACCTTGGATAGCTACACCATGAAACAGACAGCACAGAGGAAACACTTCAAATGGAAAGACGGCAAATGCTCTAAACTTATCTTTAAAGTCTACAGCATCCTATACTATGACAATTAAGACAGACAGACATCCCCCATCTGCATCCCCCACATTGCATTATGGGTAGCAGTAAAAAGTACCCCCCCAATCCTCCCAGTGGAGGAGTCATGGCAGAGCTGTGCTTTTAATTAGTCAGAGAAACACACACACACAAACACACACAAACACACACACAGGGCCTCTAGCCTTCCAGTTTGTCTGCGGTGATTAAAGGAACAGGCAAACAAAAGGCTTGGATTGGCCTGGAGGGGCTAGGAAAGGACATGTCCTAAATGACACCCTAATTCCTAAATAGTGCCCTATTTGTGACTTGAGACCATGGGGTTGTGTCAAAAAGTAGTGCACCGTATGGGTAATTGATGCGATTTGGGATGGTGTTTTAGAGCTGGGGGATTGCAAGGAGACAATAGCCCTGAGATTTACAGTCCTGGGTGATTTAACAGAGAGCCTGCTGCTATCTGGAGATGTGTTGCCCTTTACCTGCCCCCTGCCTGCCAGTCATACACACTCCCTGTCCATCCCCGGCTCTCTGTGTCACCTGGGTGTCTGTCAGGGAGCCAGGCCTGTAGGCCCATGTCAGACCAGGAAGTAAAGTTGTGCCCATGCCCAGTCCCCTCCCTGCCTCCCGGACTCCAGTCCCAGAATGTGTCTCACTAGGCCCCAAGCTCATCTGGGACACCCGGTGAACCTGCGAGATGCCAAATAAACCAATGTTGTTATGACCAATTATTAATTAGCTGGAGAGCTTGAAAGAAAATTGACTCCCCCTTTAATTCTTCAAACGAATGTCTACTGACAAAAAAGGGTCTACCAACAATCTTTCTGAACATCAGAACATCTCAGTTACAGTCAGTTTGTTTTTCTGAACATCAGAACAACTCAGTTACAGTCAGTTTGTCTTTCTGAACATCAGAACATCTCAGTTACAGTCAGTTTGTCTTTCTGAAAATCAGAACATCTCAGTTACAGTCAGTTTGTCTTTCTGAACATCAGAACATCTCAGTTACAGTCAGTTTGTCTTTCTGAACATCAGAACATCTCAGTTACAGTCAGTTTGTCTTTCTGAACATCAGAACATCTCAGTTACAGTCAGTTTGTCTTTCTGAACATCAGAACCTCAAAGTAACAGTCAGTTTGTCTTTAGGAACATCAGGACATCAGTACCAGTGTCCTGTCGTTTAATGTTGTAGTGAGTTCTGTAGATATTATTAATCTTCTCCATTCCCCATCATAATGGAACAGTGTTCTCAGCATAATACTATAGTGATAATACAGACTACAAAACACTGGAATATAGTACACTTGTATAGTAAAATATGAACACTACATGACACAGGAATATAGCTCACTACTATAGTAAATATGAACACTACATGACACAGGAATATAGCTCACTACTATAGTGAAACTGCACACTACATGACACAGGAATATAGCTCACTACTATAGTAAATATGAACACTACATGACACAGGAATATAGCTCACTACTATAGTAAATATGAACACTACAAAACACTGGAATATAGTACACTTGTATAGTAAAATATGAACACTACATGACACAGGAATATAGCTCACTACTATAGTAAATATGAACACTACATGACACAGGAATATAGCTCACTACTATAGTAAATATGAACACTACATGACACAGGAATATAGCTCACTACTATAGTAAAACTGAACACTATATGACACAGGAATATAGCTCACTACTATAGTAAATATGAACACTACATGACACAGGAATATAGCTCACTACTATAGTAAATATGAACACTACATGACACAGGAATATAGCTCACTACTATAGTAAATATGAACACTATATGACACAGGAATATAGCTCACTACTATAGTAAATATGAACACTACATGACACAGGAATGTAGCTCACTACTATAGTAAATATGAACACTACATGACACAGGAATATAGCTCACTACTATAGTAAAACTGAACACTAGAAAACATTGGATGAACTACAGGGAACAGGACACTTCTGTTTCGGGGGTGTGTCAGTATTTGGCTCCTTTAACATGGCTTCTGTTTCGGGGGTGTGTCAGTAGTTGGCTCCTTTAACATGGCTTCTGTTTCGGGGGTGTGTCAGTAGTTGGCTCCTTTAACATGGCTTCTGTTTCGGGGATATGTCAGTAATTGGCTCCTTTAACACAGCTTCTGTTTCGGGGGTGTGTCAGTAGTTGGCTCCTTTAACATGGCTTCTGTTTTGGGGGTGTGTCAGTAGTTGGCTCCTTTAACATGGCTTGGGGTTTAGCAGAGTAGATCACCTTTTCCGGTTTATACACCATCTGATGTGTAGGTATATAGGGTATTCAGGAACAACACTGATCATATTTAGGCCACTGGCCCTCTACAGGGTAGCCGTCACTGGCCCTCTACAGGGCAGCCGTCACTGGCCCTCTACAGGGCAGCCGTCACTGGCCCTCTACAGGGTAGCCGTCACTGGCCCTCTACAGGGTAGCCGTCACTGGCCCTCTACAGGGCAGCCGTCACTGGCCCTCTACAGGGCAGCCGTCACTGGCCCTCTACAGGGCAGCCGTCACTGGCCCTCTACAGGGTCTTTTGGTCGATCCTTATTTGTGTCTGTTGGTTTGTGAGTCTGTCAGTCGGTGTGTCTGTTGGTTTGTCTGTGTTAGTGGGTCTGTGGGTCTTGCAGTCGGTCTGTCGTCTGTGAGTCTGTCTGTGTGTCTGTCTTTTTATGTGTCTGTAGGGCTGTCGGTTTATAAGTCTGTCTGTTGGTCAGTCTGTTGGTCAGTCTGTCGGTCTATAAGTCTGTCTGTCTGTGGGTCTGTCTGTGGGTCTGTCAGTCTGTGTGTCTGACGATTTGTCTCTGGGTTAGTCTGTTGGTCAATCTGTGTCTGGTCGTTTCTCTGATTAACCTTCTTCTGTAAGCTCTGTCTTCCTCCCTGTTGCTCTCTCCTTTGTTCCTCACTCCCTCTCTTTCAATCCCTCCCTCTCTCCCTTCCTCTCTCCCTCCCCCTCTCCCTCCCCCTCTTTCCTTTTTCATTCCATCCTATCCTTCTTCTTATTTCCTTTGACTCTGTGTGCACACCTTTAGTAAATGTGACAGCTGTTTCTCTCCCTCTCTCTCTGTTTCTCTCCCTCTCTCTCTCTCTGTTTCTCTCCCTCTCTCTCTCTTTCTGTTTCTCTCCCTCTCTGTCAGAACATGCATAACTTCCTCTACAACCATGATGTTAGTGTAGCTGTAAGTACAACACTTGGAGCAGCAGAATGTAATGGCTATGCTCTCACATTAGTAAATTAATTAGCATGTTCTGACTGATAATCCCACTTCCTGATCTGACTAACAGCAGCCTTGGTAACAACAGAAACTGGATAAATAAGTTATACCAGTAACCTCCACTTCTAGTTACCTGGAATTAGCTGGAGTCATGTTGACGTTGTTAATCCATTTTTATGTCTGGGATTTAAACCCAACCAGCTCGGTCACCTGCCTCATCATTAGAAACACCTCCTGACCTCACATTCAAATATGCAGTAATGTGGTCTAGACTCTACATAGAACACAGTATGATTATTCTGCTGTATCTCTGAGAGAACACTTTGAAGAACCCTTTTGGGTTCCAGATAAAACCTTTTTCGGTTCCTTGTACAACCGTTTCCACAGAAGGTTCTAGATGGAACCCAGGAGGGTTTTACATGTCGTTCTCCCACAGGGGCAGCCCTTTACCTGACAGAACTGACTGAATTCAATGATGTAACCGTGAGCAAGTCAAGTTTCACAGAAATCAAAAGGAATGTATGAACAGCACAGTTCCCAACTGCCTCACAGTGATGGGATCAGGAAGAAGAGACACTGCTGCCAGTCTTCAGGGGGAAAACTCAAGGTCACACTGGTTGGTTGACTTGATGACTGAATGACTAGCTGTGTGATTGAACTATTGACTGACTGGCTGGTGAACTAACTTACTCGCTGGCTGGCTGGCTGGCTGGCTGGATGACAGAACAACTGACTGATTGGCTGGTGAGCTGACTGGCTGACTGAGTCCCTGGCTGAATGACTGACTAAATGACTGACTAGCTGAGGGACTGACTGACTGGCTGACTGACTGACTGACTGGCTGACTAAATGACTGACTGGCTGACTGACTGATTGGCTGGCTGGCTGGCTGGCTGGCTGCCTCACATTCCAGATCCAATCAGTCAAGATAAGTCCTAAAAAATACACAGTAAATATATATGCCTACATCCTTGTATATAGACGTCTGCACAATGGTTTGGTTCAGCAAATAATTTAGTTTAAGACTTGGTTTAAGGCTAGTATTTAGGCTAGTTTCAGGCCAGGTTTTAGGATATTTTTGCATGCCAAACTCAGAAGAGGAGTAGTTTGGAACCATACAGGGCTGATATTGGCTAGGTAAACCATACAGGACTGGTATTGGCTAGGTAAACCATACTGGACTGGTATTGGCTAGGTAAATCATACAGGACTGGTATTGGCTAAGTAAACCATACAGGACTGGTATTGGCCAGGTAAACCATACAGGGTTGGTATTGCCTAGGTAAACAATACAGGGTTGGTATTGGCTAGGTAAACAATACAGGGTTGGTATTGGCTAGGTAAACAATACAGGGTTGGTACTGGCTAGGTAAACAATACAGGGTGGGTATTGGCTAGCTATACCATACAGGACTGGTATTGGCTAGGAAACGTCACTCGAAAAGTACTCTACAAGGAGCTGAAATATCAGGTAATTGTGTTTTGCACTACAATCCCATTGCATACATCACATGCTTAGTAAACAACAGGTGTAGACAAAATAACTTAGTAAACAACAGGTGCAGCAAAAAAACTAAAAGCATTGTGTAAGACACATTTGGTAAGACACAGACATATTTGGTAAGAGACATTTGGTAAGACACATCTGGTAAGACACATTTGGTAAGACACATTTGGTAAGGCATACAGAGTGTATATGTCTGTGTGACTGTAACTTTATTAAGTTGCTGTGATTTTTTCATTTAGAAAGTTACTTATTTTTTATATGGTGTATTGTATTTGTACTAAACACCTTTTATTTTATAGAGCAAGAACAATCAAACTGTATTTTCTTGCAATAATTTAAGCTTAAATAAATTGTCTGAATATGATATAAATAATATGTTTACAAATATCCTGTTTAGAACCAAAGCTAAACTTCGACATAAACAAAGTTAACAAAGCTATATTCCTCAAGTGATACGTACTGTTAGTGCCCCTACAGAAGGTTTTCTAAAGACAATGAGATACCAGTGTCAAAGCATAGTCTCTAGCAGAAGCATAGCCCCTGCCTAACAGTATAGGGGTCATATTCCTCTAATAGAAGAAGGGGAATCGGCCCTAACCAGTGATTAAACATCCCAGGCTGTGCTACTGCTGACTCGGGCTTTCTCTCTTTTCTCTCTCCCCTCCCCCTCCACCAAAAACAGCATCAAAGCAATCAAAATGGTAATGTTCGGCATGAATGGGGCCCATCCCCCCTCCGAGAAACTCCGCAGACTTTTTCTCCATGTTAGGAAGAAACCAACACCCCTTCTCGGCACAAAATGGAAGCATCCACTACCAAACTGAAGCGCTTTACGAAATCACTACAACAAATACATACTCTGAAAGGCTTAAGTAGCTCATGCCAATTAAGTACGTAAAAACAAAAGCATCGTTTCACTAGATAAGCCGCCCAAATCATGTTCGCTCTCGGTTTTAAAACGTTTAAATGCGAACGGTAAAAAAAAAGCAAGGCGCTGTTCAGCGCTCAAGTACTGAAAACTGCATTCCTAAGGAAAAGGGATCGATCTAACTTACGCAAATGCAAAACGCTTCATAAGAAAACAAACATACGTCAACAACGGCCGATTTGACTTCTATAGTATATATTTAGACTTAACAATGTTAATATTGTCTTCCTTAGAACCTTCGGTAACTTCATAATTCAGCCAGGCACAGTAGAACGAGCATTGTGACTTTAAGCGTTCTACGGCATCTGTTAGTAGTGCTGAAAAATAGCACCGCGCTCTGGGCGGAAGAGCTCTTCTGTAACCAAGTGATCCTTTCTACACTTAAAAATATGAAATATTAACAGACACATATAACTTTAATGACTAACTGGAAGCCAAAAGTTAATCTTGGTTAACGTTTAATACGAGATGTAATAAAAAAGTGAAAGTGTATGCTGGGATCGAATCAAAAGCAACCTTCACCGTCATGTGACCAAGAAGAAATAATAGCCCAAGACTGGCTATAAAGTAACAAATAAAGTCAATTTAGAGGCCAAAAACAAACGTAATCATTCGGCGATGATTATCTATGCATAGTCATATTAGTAAAAACTTAACGCTTAATGTGTAAAAAAGTAGCCTACAGATGGGATACTTCAGCATATCATTTCTTTCTCTACTGAAACATGTCGACTTACTCAAAATGGACGCTAAATTTTTCAACATTTCATAGAGTATTGGGACAGAATCACCTGCTACGGTTGAGGACTTGTGCCACATATCGACTTTAGCGGAGCGAATACTAAATACATTCCGTTACTTTAGAACATTTTATATCAGCTCATTGTCCCGAACATAACGGTCTCAGACAATATAAGGCTACGCCGTGACATGAAAGGTAATTTATAATAACTTATAAAAAAGCAAACATATGCATGGGATCTTACTTGTTTTTCGCTTAGGGCTGTTATTCTGGCGTGCCTTTCGTGTAGTTGTTTCTTAAGCTCTCCATCCTACAATTAAACAAAACATTATCAGTGTAATAAAATGATAATAAACAGCACCAAAACACCAGGTGTAGCCTAACAAGCATACACTCAACGTCGACTCATAGAAAACTTATGTCGTTGCGTTATAAACCAAAGTCACATTGAGGACAAAGTAGCTGGAATCGTCGCTAAGGAAAGAGGGTTAAATGAAAAGACGAGATTTATACTGATAAAGTTTCCTGCCACACTCCCAATTCAACTAGCTTAGTCTAGAGGACGACTGCAAGGCTTCAGAAATAGACATTTACCTGCGGATCTTGCTTCATCTGTGCAACTAGTTTCTAAACGGAAAAAGAACGAAACAGTCATTAGAAAAGTGTTTCAAGTTTAGTACGTAAAGGGGAACAAAGCAGCGAGCATAGACCGAGTCAGTTTCTAGCACCTCATAAATATTCAGGTCGCGTTCTGCTCGCCACACTGCTCCACCGCATTATTACTCCCAATTCTTGTTGCTCAAAACAGACCCACGACACTACCAAACTACTCTGAAAAGTAGCCGACTCTCATCTGAAAGTGCATGTTATGGCGTCACCAAACATAAAAGCGAAACATAGCAGAGCTCATACTTATTTTCTCGCTCGGAATACAATCATTTCACGTTTGATGCCCCTCTGATTTTTTTCAACACAGCTCTCACACGCTCAAAAGACCAATAAGGGTAGAATAATACGATGTTTGATTTTACCTGATGACATTGGATCTCTACTTTCAACGCCTCTTGTAGGCCTTGTAGTTCCATTTTCCGACTCCAAAAACACTTTTATCCCACTTTCAATGTAATCAACGTGAAGTTAAAGTGAATTAAATATTTGTTTAAAGCGACAATAACAATCGAAAGAAGAACTACTCAGGCTGCAAAGCAAGTTCTCGCTTCTTTGCTGTGTAGAGGACTCATCACTCACTTTACGCCACTGTGCAAAGTGCTCCAAAGACGGCGGAAAGATTTCAGCACCTGGACTGATCCAGTCCAAAAATTACGTCGCTTCGACGCATCCGATCCAAACCTGTTATATCGTTTTCTTTCAATAATTTTGAATTGAATAGTGGGGACTATATTTTGTCCGAGTGCGCGGCTTGATTTCACTTTGCCTGGGGAAAAGTTGCGCTTCGGCTGTCAATGCTAATTCGAAAGTTCCCGGATGGAGCAGTGAAAGAAGAACAGAACTCTACCCTCGTCTGTCTTTCTCTCCCCCTCTATCAAACAAGCATACACTCAGTCATGCGCACTCTTGAAAAGACACACAGGCAGTCCACATTATTGCAACGATAGCTAAGTAATTTACTAAGTCCAATAATGTGCACGAGTGCAGGGCCTGTCCAAGAATGTACACAAGTGTAGAGTGCATTGTTCTGTTTACCAGCTTGTGCTTTTCAAATATAATAAGATGCCCATTGTTATGTAGGCGATGTTGTAGGCTATTGTTACTAATATGTTGATAGAAAAGTGAATTCACTGCTAGGCCTGTTCTTTATTTTAACATCCTGCGAGGGACATTGTGTATACTGATTTCATGGAGATACATTTTTATTTATTAATCAGTGTGGCTTATTTAAAGCAGCATGTGAAAATGTGAATGTTTATATAGTTTCTTATCGTTTCTACCAGGTTCAGTTGACAGATTATCCATAATTGTTGCGGTAAAGCAAAGTGAATGGGCAGTGTTTACAAAATGACATGATTACAGGACAGTAACATTTAGCACGGCGGTCATGAAACCTATCTGTCAATCTACTCACTAGAACCACCAAGCTGAGGTGAGGTCGTTTAAAGGTTGAGTTCTCCTCTTATTGATCAAGTTTGAATACATAAACTGCACCCTATTCTTTTGACAGTACACTTCTTCTGACCAGGTTAACCCAAGGATTCCCATCTTTTCTTTATAGGCGTAATAATTGTATGTAACAATTGAAATTGTATTAATTACAATTCATGTAATAATTAGGCAGTTGTTCACAGTAGTTATCTAAATGTTCTGCTGGATTTGCAAACTACATTGTTCTATATCTTTCTTTGTCTTTCTAACTAATATACAGAAGATCAATTCACAATACAAAATAACAAAAATAAACAACAAGCTAAAGTTAGTAAGCATCATCAGAAACAGACTGCTCTACAGGAGGAGTTAGCCATTTTGTTCTCAGAGAGAAACGGGTCACAGCTAACAGCAAGTAGCGAGTGTGACGTTTTGCTCACACAAATACATTTCTGCTTTTTCTAATCTGACACCCCTCACCCTGTGCTCAAGGATTTGTCTCCCTCCCCCTCCCTCCCGCGTCCTCCCTCCTCCAAGGCACACAAGTCAAGCCGTGATTGGAGCTCCTCTGGCGTGTGCTGCGCGAGGGGGTGCTGGTGTAACCAATCAGGAGTTGCCGTTTCTGCATATGGCTTCAGACCGACGCGAGCTGGGGCGCTAGCGTCCAATCAATACTTCGGAGTGGGTCTGTGTGGGTCGTGCACGGGGAGGATGTGAGTTGAGAGTTGATGTGAGGCAGAGATATGGCATTGCTTTGCTTTTCAAATAAACTCTGTAGAACAACAGGAGAGTAGACCAGAGAGAAGGCAAGGCTAAATTAAAAACAAATGTATAAGAAATAACACCGCTGAATAGCGTTTGGGGTTTTCTAAAATATTGTAAAAGAGGTCTCAAATACAAATTACAATATCATTTCCACTTGTGAAACACAGCAAGTGTTATAAACACAGGCGGTAGCGCAGTAGGGTTTAGTCAGAATATAGAAGTAGCACCATGGACAGCAACAGTGCTGAAATACTTGCTCAAATAGTATCTATTCAGTGTTCAGGCGTTCGCTGCGCGGACAGACATTCCCTTCCATCGACACTTAAGGAAGTTACTTATTCATGTTGTGCCCTTGCCTCGAGCTGTAGACAACTCAATTGAGCATATTAATGTAGCGTTCAAACCCCCAGGGAGTATAAGGTTCAACAACCGTTTTCTACCAGGCGTCCTAAAGGGAACCGTTGGTCAAACTGAGTCTTGTTTTGTTTAACCTCGACAAACTTACATTCTATGCCATGCCTACTTGTTAAAGAGCCTACAATATATCCCTAAAACTCATTCACACGTAGTCACAAAGCGTTCTAAAAAGAAAGCTTTGAGGGTTTTTGTGGACTTAAAAAAGCGGATTTTGGTCCCAGTGTGAAAGAAAAACTCCCATCCCCCACCCTCCCCGCACAGGTCGAAGCCAGGCTGTTTGTTGCTGCCTCGGCGCTACATCAGCTGTTCCTCCTCATTTCACGGCTCAGCGGTGAAACTCTTGAACTCCTCGCTGAAAACGACCGGCAGTCGCTTTTGATTGCAAGATGTTTGAGTAAAGCTTCTCTCCACAGCGAGTCAACGGCTCACTGGGAACCCAGATATGACAGCGAAATATTTATTGCTGTTTTGCGTTATACATATTTCTGTTTATTATAGCAAGCCAGCGGCACTTGGTGAACAAAGAGATAACGTGGGACTATATTCCTTTTGTTGCAGGGCCGAGGCCCATTAGACTACTAGGCTAGCAGTACAGCTAGCCCATTGCTGCTTCACATGAAGGACTTAGATCTCCTGTGTGATTTTTAGTAACCTATCATTTTAAACGGAGTGATAAATTAGACATTAATTAGGCTACTCAACTGGCGAGATTTAATTATAGCTGTCTTGAATTCATAAATCATCATAATCTGAAACCAATGTTCGTGCGATCATATCAGACACAGTGTAGGATGTATTCACAATATAAATACGCTACAATTAAAACACAGTATACATTGAATATAAACCATATAAACCAACTTTTGACTAGGGCAAAGAAATCTATTGCACTAAATAGCAAAGGCTGCCATTTAGACAATATGCTTATTAGTATGTCCAGCTTTATGGTATGAGATCTATCATTACATTTCAAGTGAAGAGAACAAGGCAATCCTTTGTAAATGTATTTCAGATTCTGAATAAAGCCATGAAATGAAACTTATGGTAAAGCTTTTCCACTCATAAATTGATTGAGGATGTTTACTATTGTTCATGGCATTTCTATGTATTTCTTTGTGAGTCAATCATAAGAGTCTGCTGGGATCAACAAGCAACTACCCACGTCAGTGACTGTAGATGCTTGAAACAAACTACTTGAGCTTACAGACAGAAGTGATTGGCTTCTATCATACAACCCTTACCTAAGGATAATTGTACATTCATGTTGTGCTGCTGTGAGCCCTAACATCGACTAACATTGTCCTGGTCAACAACAGTG
This sequence comes from Esox masquinongy, assembly GCA_016801175.1. NCBI lineage: Eukaryota > Metazoa > Chordata > Actinopteri > Esociformes > Esocidae > Esox > Esox masquinongy. Next base: position 146 of record JACXGI010019855.1, on the reverse strand, counting down.
CCGTAGAAAGGGGAGGAAAATATAATGCTGTATCATTTTTGTAATCAGATACCACATAATGTCACGTTGTGACCTTAAGACCACCACAATAATATTCAGTGGGCACGAGGTACTGTACTGCAATATACTGAAACACCAAGGAATAA
>JACXGI010019854.1:0-11704 GCA_016801175.1 Esox masquinongy | reverse complement strand
CTCCCCCTACACTGTCCCCGTCCTAACCCCATCTCCCCCTACACTTTTCCTCATGCCAGTCAAATTCTCCCATCTCTATGAGTACATATGGGCTTAGGACCCAATTTTGGGATTTCTCCAAGGATTCAGAGGTTTGCCGTAAGCTGTGCATTTCCATTATAGACAATCCCAATTTGTCATCTTTCATCTGTTATCCATGTTGACACGTTTCTTAGACGTCAACATGTTGAATAACACGGCTTCAAAGCCGAGCCTGCGCCACAAACCCTTCATGTGTCTAATGCAGGCTAATTGATTTTATTCTGAGAGATTACATTCTCCACCGGAGTTTGGGACGCAAACCAAACCTGTAATCAGTTTTTCTTGCCACAAGTTCACAGGAGTTCTTCGTTAATGACACAGCTAAATGCTTCCTTGCTCGCTGCTTCAACAATGCAGTGCAAACAGTAATATAATCAATAGTGCAATAAAAAGTAGAAGGTAGTTTTCATTGCGTTAGTACCATAGGTAAGGATGGAACAGGTACGACACGGTCGTTTCTCAGGCATCAGGTACAGATCCTCTGCGTGAAATGTGTCAGTAAGCGTGTGGTGGATGAGTGACCGTGTTGTCCCTACACCCAGGGTCTGGCAGCCATGGAGCCCATCGTGGCGGCCGCTAAGACGATGCTGGAGAGCTCCACGGGTCTGATCCAGACTGCCCGCTCCCTGGCCGTCAACCCCAAAGACCCCCCCAAGTGGTCGGTGCTGGCCGGACACTCCAGGACCGTGTCTGACTCCATCAAGAAGCTCATCACCAACATGAGGTAACGCTTGCCGGCTGCGGCCCAGCCAAAGACTGACTCACCGGGGGACGGGGGGTGTTGTTGTGACTAGGCTTGAGAAATTCTGGAAACTTTTCCAAACTTCCCAGGTTACTGGTAAGAGCTGCTCAGTGGTTTGGTTTGCATTGTTTGATATAATCATCTATTTCCTCATAACAAACTGACAGTCTAAGACGGGATGTTTTAAAACACACACCATGTATGTGGGGCCACTGTGCCGCAAAAAGGTAAATGTGGCATTACCAAAACCACTTCTTAAACTGTGTCTGTGTGTGTCTGTGTGTGTCTGTGTGTGTCTGTGTGTGTCTGTCTCTGTGTCTGTCTCTGTGTCTCTGTGTATGTCTGTCTGTCTATGTCTCTGCGTATGTCTGTCTGTCTGTGTCTGTCTTTCTGTGTCTCTGCGTCTGTCTGTGTCTGTCTGTCTGTGTCTGTCTGTCTGTGTCTGTCTGTCTGTCTGTCTGTCTGTCTGTGTCTGTCTGTGTCTGTCTGTCTTTTTGTCTCTGCGTATGTCTGTGTGTCTGTCTGTCTGTCTGTCTTTCTGTGTCTGTCTTTCTCTCTCTGTGTGTCTGTGTGTGGTTCTGTCTGTGTGTCTGTGTGTGGTTCTGTCTGTGTGTGGTTCTGTATGTGTGTCTGTCTGTCTGTGTGTCTGTGTACAGAGATAAAGCCCCAGGGCAGAGGGAGTGTGATGAGGCCATTGATGTGCTCAACAACTGTATCAGAGAGGTGGACCAAGCCTCCCTGGCTGCCATCAGTCAACAGCTGACCCCCAGAGATGACATCTCCAACGAGGTGTCTGTTTGTGCATGTCTGCCTGCCTGTCTGTGTGAAGGTCTACCTGCCTGCCTGTCTGTCTGAAGGTCTGCCTGCCTGTCTGTCCAGATGTGTCTACCTGCACGACTGTCTGTCTCACTGTACCTGTCTGTCTGCCTTTCTGTCTGAATATGTCTGCCTAGCCAAGTATCTGTCTGAATATACTGTACCAGTCAAAGGTTTGGACTTACCCATTCACTTGAATCATTTAAATGGGTATGTCCAAACTTTATACTGAATTTGTGAAAATATGTCTACCTGCATAACTATATGTCTACCAGCCTAACTATATGTTTAAATATATGTCTACCAGCCTAACTATATGTTTAAATATGTCTACCAGCCTAACTATAAATCTGAATATGTCTACCAGCCTAATTATGTCTGAATATACGTCCACCAGCCTAGCTATATGTCTGAATATATGTCTACCAGCCTAACCATCTGTCTGAGTATGTCTACCAGCCTAACCATATGTCTAAATGTGTATTGCTAGTAGTCACGTGCTTGTGTGTAATATACCAGAAGGTAGAAAACTGAACACTTTGCTTTAACTAATTTTTCTCCTGGGTGGGACTGTGTGTGTGTCAGGCTCTGCATGAGCAGATGGCTGCTTCTGTCCAGGAGATAAGCAATCTGATCGAGCCGGTTGCCATTGCAGCTCGTTCTGAAGCCTCTCACCTCGGTCACAAGGTAAGACAACCCCGTAAATGACACCATTCCCACCTGTTGACACTCCTGCCCATTAAATTACGTCTGTGTTCTTACCTCATGCAACCTTTTATCTGAAATGGTTTGGTTGGCCTGACTTTAGTTCAGACTGTGTCTTTGTATTCTAAAGAAAGGGTATGCACAGTCTGCAGATTAGACATTGTACACACATGGTATCATTAAGCAGTAATGCCAGGGGAGGTGTTGTATGTGGCCAATACACCACGGCAAAAGACCTGTTCTTAGGCACAACGCCATATACCACACCTTGTGTCTTAATGCTTAAAGATGCATTCTGGGATTCTTGGCCAGTGGTCGTGATGGTAGCACTGTTGCGCTGAAGCTGTTCCCCTGAAAATGGTGTATGTCGCGATATGGGCCACACGTCATCCCAACCACTCGCTTTCAAAAACTGGCAAAGTCTTGGCTAACTGAGGGATGATAGTGATTCTACTTATAGATTATACACACATATAAACAACATATGACACATCCTGCCCAAAACGGAAGGTCAGAAAAAAAGAGTTTACATGCCGGATTTCCAGACGTCTTTAGTTCTAGCCATGACAACAACACGGATGTTTCCTGACCCCCCTCTCTCTCTCTCTCTCTCTCTCTCTCTCTCTCAGGTGTCTCAGATGGTGAGTTACTTCGAGCCCCTCATCATGGCGGCCATCGGCACGGCCAGCAAGCTCCAGAGCAATCAGCAGCAGATGGCAGTGTTGGACCAGACCAAGACGCTGACCGAGTCGGCCCTGCAGATGCTCTACACGGCCAAGGAAGCGGGTGGAAACCCCAAGGTAACGCCCACGTGGAAATGCCAAGTACTTAAAGGTATTGGACACGGTGTGGTACATCCTCGCGTCTAGCTCTGCTTTGCTGAGCACGGCGCTTGCAGTGCCAGGATGGTGGGTTGTATTCCCTGGACCCAATGTAGTGTCTTTTTTGCTTGTTTTATCACTCATCGTGTTTTTAAATCCGCTTTGATCAAGCAGAACACAGCAGATTCCATTTTATCAGCGCTAATGTTCCTGTTTTATAATAAAAGAACTAGTCAGTTCGGCCTGTTTTACCGTTTCCAATACCCTGTTGACAAACACAACTTGGTCGTCGTGGGGACGGTGGTCAGTGCGCATCTCTCTGTCAGCTTCCCGGCCACGGCGGGTCATGCGCAACGTTCCTCTGAGCTGGTCTGGTCTGGTGTTGTTTCAGGCGGCCCACACCCAGGAGGCCCTGGAGGAGTCCGTCCAGATGATGAAGGAGGCCGTGGACGACCTGGGAGCCACCCTGTCGGAGACGGCCAGCGCGGCGGGCGCCGTGGGCAGCATGGTGGACTCCATCACCGCCGCCATCAACAAGATGGAGGAGGGCCCGGCCGGCGAGCCCGAGGGCACCTTCGTGGACTACCAAACCACCATGGTGAAGACGGCCAAAGCCATCGCCGTCACGGTGCAGGAGATGGTGAGGGGGGGGTGCCAGCTGTGAACATGCGGGGGGGGGCACGGTTATGTGGTGTCGTTTCGGGCGGAGAGGTCTGGTTTGCGTCAGTCCTACGAGAGGTCATCAGACTAAATGTCTTCTCTTTCAGGTGACCAAGTCCAACACCAACCCGGATGAGCTGGGAGGTCTGGCCAGCGAATTGACCAACGAGTTTGGTGACCTGGCAACCGAGGCCAAATACGCTGCCATCACCGCCGAGAACGACGAGGTATCTGACGACGGCTGTTAATGTCATGAATATGACACACACTAATTACAAAAAGAATGCACATTCTCAGTGCCGTTATAATAATGCTGTGAGAAATCGGTTCATTAGTGAGATAATTCTCACAGATTGTGTCTTGGTTAAACAGAAAGATTACATATTGTACAATGCTGTAGAGATCCTAAAATTCACTTAGAGGTTTGTGAGGGATTAAATCTTCTTTAATTCTATTTACAGTAGCACGTTTGGCTGCAAAATTTAAAACTTTTTAAAAAATTTCAGTTACTGTTGATATTTGCACTGACTCATAAGTCATTCTGGATTGGTGCAAAACCAAATTATATTCCACTGAAAAGGAGCTTTCTGAAGAGTCCTGAATTTTCCTTTGCACAGATCGGATCACATATCAAGAAGCAGGTTGGGGAGCTGGGCTTCAACTGTACTTCCCTGGTCACCAGAGCAGGAGCCCTGCAGTGTAGCCCCAACGACTCCTTCACCAAGAAGGAGCTTATTGAGAGTGCGCGCAAGGTCTCCGAGAAGGTGAGCCAAAAATGACCTCTCCTGTGTCTCCTTTGACCGAGATAACTAGTGTTTTCAAAATGTCTGCATTGAATTGCCCAACCATTTTTTCCCTAAGAGAATTGACAAGGAAGCCTGGCTGTTTTGACTGGGGTTGAACATTGCAGAAATTCTATTTGGAGGATTTCCTTAATTTTGTAACTCCTGATTGTGAAAGGTTGATGCCTGTCCTTGCCAATAAATAGTCCTGGTTCCCAGTCCGGTTAGTCCACAGATGAACACAAGATGTCATCTGTCTTGGGTTCTTGTGTACATGCTGATTCGTTTTAGTTACCAAACAGGATTTTTATCAACAACTTGGCGTGACTTCTCTCACCCCCGTCAGGTGTCCCACGTGTTGGCTGCCCTCCAGGCTGGTAACCGTGGCACCCAGGCCTGCATCACAGCCGCCAGTGCCGTGTCGGGGATCATCGCCGACCTCGACACCACCATCATGTTCGCCACTGCCGGCACGCTGAACCGCGAGAACTCTGAGACTTTCGCGGACCACAGGTACTGTCCAGTGTCCTGGTGGAACTTATTATATTTTTACACTGTGGTGGTTTGGACAGCACAGGATTATTTTATTTTTTGGTCATACAAAAAAAGTCTGGATTTTTGTTAAATGTGTTACACTGTATATTTTTATGGAAAGAAAGATATGCAATGTTTTGCTGAACTGCCTTTATTTGGCCCACTATTTTGAATTAAAGTACTTCAACACGTCGGTGCCACATTTCCTGAATGCACGGCACATGAACAGCCACTAACGGTGATTGTGTGTCCTGTAGAGAGAACATCCTGAAGACGGCCAAGGCTCTGGTGGAGGACACCAAGCTGTTGGTGTCCGGCGCCGGGGCCAGCCAAGAGAGACTGGCCCAGGCCGCCCAGTCCTCCGTCACCACCATCACCAAACTGGCCGACGTGGTCAAACTGGGTGCTGCCAGCCTGGGAGCCGAGGACCCGGAGACACAGGTATTGTTGTACGGGCATGGCTGTCCCGTCTTGTGCCTGTCTAAATAAGGGATCCGGTTTAAGTGAGCGGGCTCCTAGGAAATCTAGTTAGTGTGACGCGTATTAGGTTTTAACATTTTATTCCAAAGTCTTTTATTTTTCCCAGACTGTTCTCGATTTGAAAGTTTTTGTTTTTTAATTAAAAGAAACAAACATTATTTTGAGTACAAGTTAGTGGTCTTTGCTACTAGTTATTAGTAGTTTATGTAGCTGGAAGATCTTGAAATGTATGAACTAATCTTTAATCGTGTGCTCTCTCCGCACTTGCTTTTCTTGCTTCACTCTTATGGAAAAGGCTCTTTTTTCTTCTGAGGGACCCGATCTCTCGACGGATGTGGGTACTCTCCCCCCTGAACGTGAACGCGCCCAAACCGTCTCCGTCTGTCTGTCTGTGCTCTTTGGAATGCACGTGTCTGTCAGTGTATTCACTATGGCAGAATCCAAGACGTGTCTGTGTTTGTTTGTGATCCGGTGTGCTTGGTCCAGCCAAGGCATTATGATGAAGAAAGGCATTCGCAGTGAGCCCAACCGTTTGGTTCCGATGCAGTTTTACTATTGCGGAGGGCTTTTTTCCCCCAGACTTTTAACTATCTTCATCTCGCCCATGATTAACAGATTAATGAACCTGTAACTTCTGGGTTGGAACAAAAGCATGCACACACCCATTATCCCGGACTGGGAGTTTCTTAATCTGGGGTCTTTGCTATATAAAACTTCAGGGGGGTGCCAATGTATTGGCCTGTAGTTTTGGCTGATGTCTCTTAAACTGATTGATGATTGGTTGAGCTTAGATTTTCATCGGTCTTGTACATACTGCTCCAAGCTGCTAGCAACAGTACATGTTGCATTAGCCTCCAAATGCTTAAAGCCTGCGACAAACATGGGCATTTCTAACACTGTTGGAGCTGTATTATTTAGATATTCAGAGGAAATTGTTTAAGAAAAAATATAATTAGCTTCAAAAGGGTGCTTGAATTCTACTGAAGCTCTACTGAATTCAGTTTGTAGGTCTGAACACAAGTTAGCAATAGGGTCATGTCCGTTTTTAGCTAACAAAGTTAGCCAGGCTGGTATTGTCAAGAAAAACAACCCTCAGCATTTGTGCAGTCTTTATTCATTCTGATTGTTCTGAAGGCTTTGCCCTCATGTCTTATAGTTACAGCATAATGTAACGTTTACGGGAAAATATTTGATTGGCTCATTTGATGGATTGGGTTTGGGTCATTTCTTCATCCGCTTCCTCCTCTGGCTGCCACGCCCTCACGTGCTTGGCTCTGCCTTAATCCATCCCATTTGTATTATCCTGCCCCACAATGCATTTGTGAACACACTAATTTGAATGGCAGGTTACCTTTTGTCCAACATGCAGTAATTAGTACCTTTATTTTTGCATTGTTAGTAGCTTTTATAGAACAATTGATCTTCTAAAAAAAATTTTATTTTTTTTATTTAGTCTTTTGTTGAGAGGAAATAAATGATCTGGTGGTCCACGTTTAACTGTTCAGATTGATGTGCTCTACCTCTGTCTAGCAGCCTGCCAACTGTAGTTTGAATAAGACACTTGTTAGATGTCAGGTAAATGTTTTTCTATTACCCAGTGGTCCTTGGTCATCCCATCCCATCATTTGCACCATAAGGACATTCCTTGTTCTGTGATTGGTCCTCTGATTTTCTGCCTATCGGTGTTGCTGTGTGTGTGTGTGCGCGCGTGTGCACGTGTGTGCGTGTGTTTGCACACTGTACGCGTGCACGTATGTCACCGCTGAACGTCCAGTCACCTTTCACCTTTCACTCTCGGTGCGCCCTCTACAGGTCGTCCTGATCAACGCAGTCAAAGACGTGGCCAAGGCTCTCGGTGACCTCATCAGTGCAACCAAGGCTGCGGCGGGCAAGCCTCACGATGACCCCGCCATGCTGCAGCTGAAGAACTCCGCAAAGGTGAGTAAAACAACCAGCCCCGTTCCCAGCCTGAGGTCCGTGGAGCCGTTCAGACACCACAGCACGTTCAGTTCCGTGCCTCTGAGAGATTTGGATCCTCACTCAAGTTCTCGTCACACTGCGTTCCCTCCATCTATCTAGTACTGCCAATAAACCTGTGCATATATACTATATCTGTGAAATAGGGCCGATTACTCTGTAGTGTGGGACCACCTCAAAGGCAGTAATGTCACTCGCGTTTGTTGGGTTTCTACAGTGACTCCAGTCCCCCCCCACCCCCGACACAACAAAGACATACGATAGAGAGTATATATAGCCCTTTTCCATGCGCACACTCCCCCTGACCACACAGCTGTCATTAAAATATTTGGATGTTACTTTACAGCCAAAACAGAAACACTAACCTCAACTCAGGGCAATAAATCATTCTGTCTCCAGGGTCATTTTAGGAGAAAATGAGTAAATGTCACACTGGGTGTGAAGTTGGATGGGTTTGCACTAGCGCTCTGTGTTTTGCTGACTGTCAGCTCGTAAGGCAGCCCGCTACCCCGGTTCTGCTTAAGACCACAGTGAAGACAGACATTTCAAGCCAGGTCCTGCCTTTGTTTGAGCTGCAACAAGAATCAGTTATGGGCGCTGACCAGAGGACAGTGTTGTAGAAATAATAATAACAAGAGTGAAGTATTCAGAATAGTTAGACCGTTTAGCAGACCCTTTCATCCAAAGCCACCCACGGCCTTGTGTTCTTCAAGGCCGTTTGTCAGTGATAAATCATCTGAGTCTGAACTGAAGAGTCTGTCGACAGCTGGGGGGGGGGGTAACCGAAGACTCACAAACCCCCCCCCTTCAACCCCCCTCTGCCTGTTACCCCAAAACGGGGCGGTGAGCATCACACCGGAGCACTCAGTGGGAGTCGTGCCTTGAAACCACTGTTCCTTGTCCCTCAACCCCATGTCCTATAATCTAGTCACAACCAATACAGAGGACCGGTCCCGGGGTCAGGGTGCAGGGGTTACAGGTCATGAGGTTTGTTTCTGTTCATGGAGGTAAAGGTAGCAGATTAGTAAACTGTAGCAGCAGCGATGTGCAATATGTCATGTGTATAGTGTGTAATAGGAATAATGTGGATGATGATGGTTAAATCAGGGCATTTCAGGGACCCAAAGTCACTTTAGCCTTCCCATTTCTGCCCAGTCTGTCGTCCCCCTTCCATTTCTCCTCTTCATCACCTCTCTCCCGCTCACACACACCCCCCTCTTCTCCATCCACCGTATCTGACTGAGAATGCACCTGTGAGGCGGAGACCTCTGGACCAATCAGGGAACAGGACCGTTGAAATAATGCCTTTTATGGTGTGACCGTGTGCCCCCAGGTGATGGTGACCAATGTGACGTCCCTCCTGAAGACGGTGAAGGCGGTGGAAGACGAGGCCACCAAGGGCACGCGGGGGTTAGAGGCCACCATCGAACACATCAAGCAGGAACTGGCCGTGAGTGGCTCCGACACACACACACACACACACACACACACACACACACACACACACACAATAATTCCTCCTCAGGTCTCCGTTCTGTTATGGTTTTATTCCCGTGCCGTTTCCGCCAGGTCTGGCCTGTTGAACAAGTGTCACTAACGGCCAAAGTCTCCACGTCTCGGCCGGAATGTGACCAACTTTCGTTTTGTCTCCGTGTCATAATGATCAGTGAAAATGAGACGTGTGCCTCCTGTCTCTACTCACAATGTGATCTAGTCACTCGTCATACACATCAGTGCTGTGATACTATAAAAACTGATCTTCACATCAATAACGTCGTAACGTTGTTCTATGGTTTTCTCTCTCACGAAGCGCATATGTATGGTCACAGTAAGTTGAGTCCACCTGTAAAATGTATTTTCATATAAATATAACCTATTGCAAGTGTGTAATTATGCGCCTGTTGTAACCGGTGTTTAAGTGTTGTATCTACCCACAGGCTAAGTGTTGTGTTGATGTTTTGTCTGTCAGGTGTTCAGCAGTGCCGATCCTCCACCCAAAACATCCACTCCAGAGGATTTCATCCGCATGACCAAAGGCATCACCCTGGCAACGGCCAAAGCAGTGGCTGCCGGGAACTCGTGTCGCCAGGAGGACGTCATCGCCACGGCCAACCTGAGCAGGAGGGCCATCGCCGACATGCTGCACTCGTGCAAGGTTACCGGCCTTAGACCTAAGGAGGGAACCTCCCCTCACTGATCTTAGAGCGAAACGGCCCGGTTGAACCGTACGGCGTTTCGCGTTAGCAGCACTCCCCCACGTCTCAGACCAGTATGTCTTTATTCTTCCACAGCAAGCAGCTTACCACCCCGAAGTCAGCAAGGACGTCCAGAGCCGGGCCCTGCGTTACGGCAAGGAGTGTGCCGTGGGTTACCTGGGCCTGCTGGAGCACGTTCTAGTGGTAAGACTGGATTCAAACTCTCATTTTAATATTATTGGAAATGGTGGGCATTTGTCAGCAAGTGCACGAAAGTCTCCTTGTGATGATTGGTAGAATAAAAATGACTGGATGCTGAAATGTTATCTTGGCCTAGGTTCAACAGAGCTGACCTTTGTCACATAGTTGTCACTGTTATGCCCAGTTGTCACTGTTGTCATGCAACAGTTGTCACTGTTATGGACCAACACTCTGTATGCCCGGGGTCATCGTCCCTGATCCTGGAGGGCTTCTGTTGGAGCTCAGCCCCAGAAATGCTCTGCTTGGCTTCCTGTCCACCGATACAATTTCCTATATCTCAACCCCCATCCCCCCCCCCAATTGTGAGATTCTTAATGAGCAGTGGTCTAATTGGTTGTCAGGGGGAGTCCTCTTTAGGGATGGGGTGGGAAAATCTCCCTTGTTTGGGAGGAGAGGGATATCGAGGAACATGTCAACTAGGGATTAGGTTTCCATGGTGAACATAGTCCACCAAAGAATTCAGCCAGTGGTTTCCTCAGGATGTGGAGGTACTGGAACTTTAAGGCTTGTTTGTTTGTACATATAAATGGTCAAATAAATGGGCAGATCTGAGCTCTTTCTTGAACTTCCTTGACTCGGACGGACTCACTCAGACATGATGAGTGACAGATTTAGGAAAATGTGTGTGATGTGCGCACAGATCTCCAGATATAATCCCACCATGATTACATTTATCAATGTCGACATGAAAATACGAACACTTTCCCTACTGTGAAATATGAACACTTTCCCCCCCCCCCATGTTCATCACTGTTCTGGGTCTCACTGTTGTCCGTGACGTAGCCGGTGAGTATTAATATGGCTGTCTGACTCTGCATGAGTGTGGAGCTCCACTGAGCAAGTGCCTTGGGACATAACATACGTACACCTCCATAGCCCGTCCTGGATCAGAACCACACACCTCCTCTCCTGGCTCTGTTAATATGAATCATTTTTGGTGGACACTTGTCCTATCAGGTAATGATTAACGTTATATTACCTCCCCAACACCGTTTAAACCTGGGCCCAGTTTAGTTCCGCGTGTTCAGTAACACTTTACGCCAGACCGCACTAGACTACGCTAACGTGTTGTAGAGCTGCACTCTGTCCCAGGAAGACCTCCATTCCCGTGAGAAAACCCTTAGTCCCCCCCACACACACATTGTATTACCTCAGACCAGATCCACACACCCACCATATGTACACAGCCTACCTGGCGTTGCAAGCACCCCCTGAGTGAGCTTCACAGGACGCAGGATGTAACGTGTGTGATTTTAGCAGGTTGACACATTCGGGCACCACAGAGTACACAGCGACACTAAATACGCAGCTAATGTCCTCTTGTTGCATGGAGACTTGAGTTTGTCGTGGATAATGTGTGTTCAGGGATGGTGTGCTTAATGTGTCTGTGCCTGTGTGTATTTGAACCCCTGTCTGAGTGCGCAGCAGGCCACACGCGCATCTGATACGCGCATCAAATCAAATCAAATCAAATTTATTTATAAAGCCCTTTTTACATCAGCAGTTGTCACAAAGTGCTTTTACAAAACACCCGGCCTTAAAACCCCAAGGAGCAAACAACAGTAGTGTTGAATTTCAGTGGCTAGGAAAAACTCCCTAAGAAGGCCGAAATTTAGGAAGAAACCTAGAGAGGACCCAGGCTCAGAGGGG
>JACXGI010019853.1:0-11698 GCA_016801175.1 Esox masquinongy | reverse complement strand
ACTGTGGGAGGTGCTGCGGGAGTATGGGGTGAGGAGGTCCCTACTGAGGGCTATCCAATCCCTGTACGTCCAAAGTGAGAGCTGTGTTCGGGTTCTCGGTAGTAAGTCAGACTTGTTCCAGGTGGGGTCTGGCCTCCGCCAGGGCTGCGCTTTGTCACCAATCCTGTTTGTAACTTTCATGGACAGGATATCGAGGCGTGGTCGGGGTGGGGAGGGGTTGCAGTTCGGTGGGCTGGGAATCTCATCGCTGCTTTTTGCGGATGATGTGGTCCTGATGGCATCATCGGCCTGTGACCTTCAGCACTCACTGGACCGGTTTGCAGTCGAGTGTGAAGCGGTTGGGATGAGGATTAGCACCTCTAAATCTGAGGCCATGGTTCTCAGCAGGAAACCGATGGAGTGCCTCCTCCGGGTAGGGAATGAGGCATTACCCCAAGTAAAGGAGTTCAAGTATCTCGGGGTCTTGTTCGCGAGTGAGGGGACAATGGAACGGGAGCTTGGACGGAGAATCGGAGCAGCGGGGGCGGTATTGCATTCGCTTTACCGTACCGTTGTGACGAAAAGAGAGCTGAGCCGGAAGGCAAAGCTCTTGATATACCGGTCAATTTTTGTTCCTACCCTCATCTATGGCCATGAAGGCTGGGTCATGACCGAAAGAACGAGATAGCGAGTACAAGCGGCTGAAATGGGTTTTCTCAGAAGGGTGGCTGGCGTCTCCCTTAGAGATAGGGTGAGAAGCTCAGTCATCTGTGAGGAACTCAGAGTAGAGCCGCTGCTCCTTTGCATCGAAAGGGGCCAGTTGAGGTGGTTCGGGCATCTGGTAAGGATGCCCCCAGGCCGTCTCCCTAGGGAGGTGTTCCAGGCACGTCCAGCTGGGAGGAGACCTCGGGGTAGGCCCAGGACTAGGTGGAGAGATTATATTTCGTCACTGGCCTGGGAACGCCTCGGGATCCCCCTGTCAGAGCTGGCAAATGTGGCTCGGGAAATGGAAGTTTGGGGTCCCCTGCTGGAGCTGCTGCCCCCGCGACCCGATACCGGATAAGCGGATGAAGATGATGATGATGATGATGGTTTGTGTACTTTCATCAACCAGAAGCCGCACAATAGCGATCACAAAACCTCTATTTGACGCGCGTGTCTAGGTCACACATTTTTATTTATTGCTCCAGAACTGTAGAAGTTAGAGGCTTAATTTCTTTTCTATGGGAACAAGGACATTACGCTGCAAATAACAATGTCTCGTTTGTGTACTTTCGTCAACCAGAAGCCCCACAATAGCGATCACAAAACCTCCCCCTGGCACGCGCCAGGGGGAGAGGCGCGTGCCAATATAGTATTTATGCACCTGGATTGCATTGAAGACGCATTCAGTTGCTACAAGCAATTGTTTTGAGAAAAATGAAATGGCCAAACGGTGAAAGAAGTGGAATAAATGAATATGGAGAGCGAGGATAGTGAAAATGTGTCTGAACATTCAGACGATGAAAATGGGTCTGAACATTCAGACGATGAAAAGTATCATGACGGAATCGACCTATATGTAAAATAGGGTAAGTGTAGCCTAAATGCTATTCTATGATAATGTATATTATTATTTTGCATTGTTTTAGTGGAATTACTAGGTATATATGATAACTTCATATAACGGTATGGTAGCCAGTGGTCAAATGTGCGCCTATGCTGTGTTGTGTAGAGTGTCACTGTGAATATAACCATCCAAAGGAAGACTGGACACATCCCTGTTCTAATCTCCACCTCTTTCAGATATGGCACATGTAGGGAATTCCAAAGGAAAAAAGGCACCCCCTATTCAAGACACCCCATAAAAACATTTTAGAAATCCTCAGAGTTCAAAAACAAAGGGACTGCCATCTAGTGGTGGCTTTTGGAGGTACAATATGACAGAATAAGTTCAATGACCCCATAAGGGCATTTTCAATGATTTTCAGAATGTTTGAAAAAAAAAATGGATGTGGACAAGAGTAAAACAAAATGGCAGTTTCATTTTATTATTTTATAAATTCAAAACCATTCAACTTGTACTTATTCTGAACTCCTGGGGGTATACAAATGTAATATAAAACAGGCTACCTATTATATTTTACTATGTTATTTCAATGTATAACCAAAATATGTGCTCATGCGATTTTACATTTTTCGGACTATTTCACATTATTACTCCTGTAAGTGTCTCAAAAAAAATGTTTTCAATACATCCTCCATGTAGCTAAGGGTCTGCAGAATCCCAGAATACAAAGCACTTCCTTCTACTATAAAGGATGACCATTTTAGAAGCCAAAATGTCAAGGTAGTGACAGGCGAACTTTAAAACCCTAGCCCTTTAAGGGTTAAACAGAACATTCACACATACTAAAAAACTCACCATAGATGTCTGTAAACTTGTTGAAGTTACCGAAAAGACCATAATCAACAATTGGACAAAACTGGGGAGAAAAATAGGGGTAAAATCCACAAAACAATATAATAAACAGTAAGAGCACTTTCTCAATTTGACTGCTGGAGGGCAGCAAGTGGTGAATCCCAAGCAACAGTTTCAAAATGGAAATTCTAGGGCATCAGCATCAAACTGGAGAACCGCTGACATTAAACTCACAGTTAATCAGAGCGAGGATCTCTACATGCACCAGAATGTAGTGAGAAATATACAGAAGGCTGACAACTAAAGCCTCTGCTGAGCAACTCCCCTCAAAAACATACTTCTTTCACAGTGCAGTAGACCTTTACTCTTCAGGATGTAGAGAACTACAGCTCCAACAATCAATACAACAAGACCACCAAACCCCCAGCCCCTCCACTCAGGACTGGCACGTCTCAGGAAATGGCTCAGGAAACATTCGATCTGAAACACAGAAGCCATATAGAACCCTTACAAAAGCCTCTAGTACAGTGTTTCTCAATGGGGGCGGTACCGCCCCCCAGGGGCCATTCAGAGGAGGACGCTGGAAGCAATATTTTGGAAAGAGGGGCGTTGAGGTGCCTTTGGAACGGCGTTTGTTTTAAGGCGAGTTTACACCGAAGATTCACAACAATACGAGTTTAACGGTTCACCTACTTGCAAAAAACTGTGGTCTACGACATTAAAACCTGCCAGTTTACACCACTTCTTGTCTTCAGTGTTTCTGTCAGCTTCTTGTGGCGCAGCACTGTGCTGTCTTCACGGGAACGGGACATCAGAGTATCATCTATAAAATTTCACCCACATGGCGTTTACTGTGTAAACCCTAGACAACGGACATTCGTCTTTCTTCGTATTACCTGTGGATGAATTAAAAGCGTTAATTTAAAAAGTGTTAATTTATTAAAAGCGTTAATTTCTCTGAGGGATACACTGTGAATGCCTTGTTATCGCAGTGGTTAAACATTTACAAGAGGGATATTCCACTGTTTGGTTGTGAACTTTAAAGTTTTCATTACACATTAACATCATTCATATTTAATAAGTCTATGAATAAAAGAGAAAGTGAAAGCACAAAACATGGAACATGAAAGAAGTTTATGTTGTCTAGAATGGCACAAAAAGAAAATACTCCATGCAAAAATTTGCTAAATTAATTCTGCCATAATTTAAATAAGTTACACTACATAATAATGTGGCCCTTGCAAAACAGATACATTTGTAATACGTTTGTGTGATTTATTTTTTATACTTTTTGCAACGCTAGCAAGCAACATATCATAAAAAACATGTTGTCAGTATTGAATTGAATACCTTAGTTATGGCTTCATACTTTCTCCAACCAATGTATAACTACCAATGTGTTTATTGTGTGAACAAGTTTTTCCAAATGTATAGAAATAAAATATATTAATTCTAATAACCACCTTTGTCAACTACGGGAAATGGGCAAACTGCCTCCTGCCTTTGCTCTCCCTGTACAGATCCAGCCTGGAGGTCAGACTGTGGATGATGGCCTTGCGCTGAACAAAAGTAACACCATTTCCTTGGAGCTTTATTGTGACTTTGTTCATTTTTTCTAAAAAGCCTGTGAGGTACGTGATGTCACAGCGGCTGAACACCTGTTCTGCACCAGAAAATCCACGACGGTGTCAAACAGCCCACAGAAACAAGCAAGGCAGTTTCCCTTTGAGAGCCAGTAGACATCAGTGTGGAGAAGACGCTCAAACGTGCCGTGGTTTTCCTGGCACAGCTGTTGGAACAGTCTGTCAATCAGGGCAGGGGCTTTTATTTTGTTAACTGCCTTGACTGCAACATTGAGAGACTTGTGGAGAACTGGATTTTTACATTTGGCCACAAGATTGTGGCGGTGCAGGACTCAATGTGGGACCTGCTCCTTCAGCAGAGCAGTGAAGCCGTGGTACCTGCCAACCATGGAGGAGAAAACTATTCTATACGCCGCAGTGAATGTATGGTAGGAAATGTTCAGGAGACCCTATAGAGTGATTATATGCAAAGAAATCAAGGGGCACTGTGTATTTGCAATTGTTGCTGGCATTTTACTCCACCCATACCATTGGCCACATTCCAAATTGCTGAATAGCCTTCAACTTAGATCCATTATTCATTTTGTTAATGGAGGTGATAATCACTACTTGGTGATTACTTAACAATTCAGCCAATGATCTAATGTAGTTGTCAATGACTTATATTAACCGGTCATTAGCCTGTCGTACCACCATTAGAGATGTAGGTGAGCCCAAAAGACTGTTTACAGTTTTATACGTTTTAGATTAGCAAAATAATTTTTACAACAAAATTACATCATAACCAATTTCCAACTATTACATAGTAGAACAAGTTCAACTTCATCAACTCTATTAGAAGGATATATTGTATTACAACTACATTCCAGCCATAGCTTAATTTGAGAAAAAAAGTATATGTCCTTATATTGAAAGATACGTTTCATTTGAGAAGTAGGAAGGCTTGTATTGTATATGAGAACTCAGTACGGTTTGTGGACTGTAGAGAAAATAATAACCCTTTATAATCTTCATGCTTGGGTAGAGACATTGTCTCAGAGCCCCGATGGTCCAGTACCTCCTGCCAGACAGTAACAGGGCAAATGTCTTGGATGTCCTTATGTAAGATTAGGGTCAGGATATTAGCACCTGAAATACAACAAACACTCTGAGAGCCATAGTGCAAGTGCACATTATTGCATGATCACATTATTGCAGCCTAACCTTCTTGTAATAATGTACAGGCAAGAATTTTTTCATGGCGTTCACCATCTGCTGAATATGTTCTGACATTAATGCAATAACCTTTTTTCTGATAATTCATATAAAATAGAACATCTCATGTTGTTTTGAATGAATTCATTAATGTTATCTCCAAATAAGACTGCTTTAGCGAACAAACACCCATAAGGACCACAACTACTTCCATCTTCCTGAGTTTTGAAATTCCCACAACGATGATAAAATTCATATTTCAGAACAATGTCCACAACCTTTGCATGTAAAGCCAAATACTGTAACGCCAGATACCTCTGTAGTGGGTGAAGTATGCCCTGCAGTTTTTTCTCATACTGTTTTAAGGAGTCCATATCAGGCTGACCATTGATGGGGATCTGGGTGTTGCTGATGATGCCACCATTGACAGCACCTTGTAAATGATTTGAATATTTGAGGTTAAACAGTGGATATTTGTAACAGTGGATAATATTGAACTTGCATTACTAGTAAGTATAGAAATTACCTTTAATTATGAGATAGCTTACAATTTGGATCCCAGCACAACGAGGTCTAGTTGTACCGATGACCTGTATTTCCTCAAACAAAGTGTCCTTGATCAGTGTAGCCATAATTGGCATCTCAAAATCATTGCTCAAATGAATCTTTTCGGCCACTGCTCGTTGGGCCGGAAGGCCCTGGACATCTCCCTTCTGTACGTCACATCCAGATCCCATGCTTGGGTTTCATACCCCAGGGCCAGCAGTTCTTGGTAATTAAGGTCCTTTATCCTATCAATGCGGTGTGGAAAATCAAGGACAAATATCTGAAAATAATTTGATGTGGTATTGACAGATTAGTAATTTACAGAAACGTCTGGGAAATTGCACATTTCATTTACAGTAACATGCTTATACAACTAGAAATGGCAATTAAAGTTTTACCTGAGGCCATCTCATCTTAGCAGCAAGTATGAGTTGTTTAAACTCTTCCCCTGCCTGGGCGATGGATGGGCTGGCTTCAAGGTTGTTACCAGGAGCGATCAGACATACTACGTCTGGGACAAGGCCTTTGGGTAACACCTCCCCATAAACATCTGCCATGAGATGTGAAGCTCTTGCTCCAGGAGCGGACATGAAGCCAAAAGCCATGGAAGGTCAACCAGTGGAATCAGCCTGATTTGGTATAGGGACAATGTTATCCACTAAGGCATGGAGATGAAAATCACCAATGACCAGGACAAACTATAAGGAAAGAAAGTTAGAGATTTATCCCAATATTCACTTTTTTTAATATGTATTGTTTTGAAAATATGCGCACATCCTAAAACTTTCATAGTAAATTCTGAATGTGGGCTGTTAGGTTTAATCTAAATACAACTAATATGGGGCATTACAACTCAACTTACATGATGTACTAAATGATAACAGGATAGGGTACGCAGTACATACAGTTAATTAAACCAGTTACTCACCTTTCTACCCAAGTTGATCTCCTTCCGTCTTGGCAGTCTTAGAGTTTATGATGCTTAGGATGGGGATTGTATTCCGAATGTGGCCAATTCTTTGCTGCATGGCCGGAGCCAAACTGGTACAACATTCCTGTCATGACTGAAAAGTCAATAATATTTCCGGCTGTCTAGAACAAAAACATTTGCTTGGAGACAAATATGTTACAGGGCTGCACAATGTTGGTCCTGGAGGGGCAAAACACTTCTGTGTTTGTTTCTTAGAGGAAGTTAGTACTCAGACTGACTCAGCTGTACTCAGATAGTATCCCCGGTCAAAATAAGTCAGTAATGTGAGAATGAAGACCTGGGTTTTGGCCCTGCGGGACCAACATACAGGGCAGCCATATGCTATAAATTTGTAAACATAGAGATGTCCATGGTGCTTTAAAAGGAGTCTCAGCTGTTTAGCCCTAGGCTAACTGTTTTATTAAACCTCTCTGGGAATGTTGCTATGAATACTTTAAGAATTTTATTGTAAATAATCTAAATAAGCCAATAAAGAGAAGCTGCGTACATTGATTTTCAGCCTCTACATTTTGGCAATACAAATCATTCAATCAATCTGAATTTTGCTCAGGCAAATGAAATTAACAACATATGCATACCAACATGGAGATGAGGAACCAGGCACAGGCAGAGTAGCGGTCGATGTTGGTTTTTTTAATATAAACAAAACACAGAGTACAAACAAACTGAATCGAAAGCAAAGGTATAACCAAAACAAAACCCACTCATCACTGCCGTGAACAACATATGGAGACAGGAAAACATAACCAACAAATGAAGGGAGCAGAGGAGAAACATTTAAACACATACTGATGACTTAATTGGGACCTGGTGTGAGTGACAATTGGAGACAAGACAAATGAAGGAGTCCGGGGTGAGTTCATGAACCATGGGAAACCGGAAAAAGCGGGAGATGACGGAGCTGTCCGTCACCTCACTGTCACACCCAAGTCATAAAGCTGAAGTAATAACATTTGAAATTTTCTAAGAAATTCCAATTTGGACAAATGCTGAGCAGTGAGCTAGATTTTGCATAATTTAGTTCAACTGGTAATTACACTACATTTTGCAGAATAGCTTGGTACGTTGGTAGTTGGAATATAATTACATGTTGGTGTTTTCAGTAGTTAAGTAACTTTGGTAGTGTTCTGATGTAGCAAAAAACTGGAACAACAATAACATTTCTTACAAAGTAAGTATGCAAACATTCCCTTTCTTTTCAGTATCACATTCACACATTAAACATTAATTATATATTTTATATATAAAATAACCTACATCTCTAAAGGTGATACAGCAGGCTAATGACCAGTTAATATAAGTCATTGACAATTATATTAGATCATTGGCTGAATTGTTAAGTAATCACCAAGTGGTGATTATCACCTCCATTAACAAAAGGAATAATGGGTCTAAATTGAAGGCTATTCAGCAATTTGGAATGTGGCCAATGGTACGGGCAGAGTAAAATGCCAGCAACAACTGCAAATACACAGTGCCCCTTGATTTTTTTGCATATATTTACTCTATAGAGTCTCCTAAACATTTCCTACAATACATTCACTCCGGCATATAGAATAGTTTTTTCTGTATAGTGCTATATGTATTTCATATCCATTGAGTTACATTGTGGCCAATGGTATGGGCGGAGTAAAATGCCAGCAACAATTGCAAATACACAGTGCCCCTTGCTTTTTTTGCATGTAATTACTCTATCCACTCTCCTGAACATTTCCTACAATACATATTTACAATATACACTAAGCAAAGTGGCAAAATAGATTCATTTAATATTATTAAAATCTCGTTTTACCGCTGACCTTTATTTTGAAAGCAAAATCTGAAAACCGGAAGTCTTATTGTTGCTACGGAATCTCTAATGTTGCCAGCATGACGCTACTTAAACTTTCCCCTTTTCTTCCTTCTTCTTCCCTCTTCCTGCTTCTTCTTCCTGCTTCTTCTTCTTCCGTTTTGGTTGGCAGATCGCATCCAACTGAAGGTGCATATACTGCCACCTACAGCACTGGAGCGTGAGGCCGGTCACAGCCTCCCTACTTGAAATACTGACAATAAGACCTGTAGCCCTAAGAAAAGAGAACAACACATTTTATAACTACCTCCATTTACTAAATGAAGCATATTGTAATAAATTGTTCCAATACGTCAAATGTTTCCATCATAAAAAGCATATTCAAAGCTGTTTTATTCCTCAGAGGGGAAACTTAGACCGGATAGCATGGACAACACAAGCAGGTTTAGGCACTCTGTTCCTTCTTCCCAAGTGCCCCCTTGCCCACAGGGTGAATTATCTATAGGCAGTCAACCTGTAAAGACTGAAACATGAATATTGATGAGTGTGGAACACTTTATTGTAATTTATTCATTTGTCATGTGGTCAGTTTAAGAGCTACAGACTCCACATGAATTCACTTACAAAAATGTCTAATAAACTGAGGCCCAGCCACGGCTCTAATACCTTTAGCTGTATTAAGCCAGCTACATAGTTAACTAATTCCAAATTCCAGCACAAGGACACAATGACACACCTCAAATGTAAAATAAAATACAACTACACACACTGCTGCTGATTAGTTCACATACTGTAGTTATAGCTGTTAGCTCATGCCTAACGAAGTTTATTATTCTGTTTAAATGTACACATTTAGCCTAGTTTATACAATTCTTAAAATTCTCTCCACAGGCTGCATTGGGAAAGCAGTGCATGGAAAGGCTATGACTTTCACCTTATAATGACTCACTACCCCTTGTTAAATAGCATAGTGGTTAGAGACGCGGACTTGTGATATAGGCCCCGAGTTCATATCTCGTCACAGGCGAAGCGAAGTACTCATTGTGAATTATTACATGTTGGCGAAAACTTTGCTGGCTGAAACTGTATGCGGTTATATTGCGACTGTTTCTGGCATGGAATAGTTCATCTTCAGTCTCGCTAGCAATTGTTGAATTCTTGTGATTATTCCTAGGCCTACGTCAACATTAAAGGAACTGCAGGAATTTCTGGCAAGTACTGGCTGTGTGCTACATGTGACAACAATCTCCCATATTCTTCATATGAGGGTAGCAAGACGGAAGCCTTTTGTTCCAAAGAAAAACATCCAAGCCCGGCTGAAGTTTGCAAAAACAAACATTAAGTCCCCCAAAAGCACGTGGGAAAATGTGTTATGGTCTGATAAAACCAAGGTTGAACTTTTGGCCATAATTCCAAAAGGTATGTTTGGCGCAAAAACAACACTGCACATCACCCAAAGAACACCATACCCACAGTGAAGCATGGTGGTGGCAGCATCATGCTATGGGGCTGTTTTTCTTCAGCTGGAACCAGGGCCTTAGTCAGGGTGGAGGGAATTATGAACAGTTCCAAATACCAGGCAATTTTGGCACAGAACCTTCAGGCGCCTGTTAGAAAGCTGAAGATGAAGAGGAATTTCACCTTACAGCACGACAATGACCCAAAGCACACATCCAAATCCACAAAAGCATGGCTTCACCAGAAGAAGATTAACATTTTGGAATGGCCCAGCCAGAGCCCAGACCTGAATCCAATTGAACATCTGTGGGGTGATCTGAAGAGGGCTACCTGTTATCAATCTGTCAATCTTGTATCTAGTAATGCCTGCTATCTGTCAGTGAGAAGTAACCATGCTCGTTACTTCTCACTGACAGATAGCCCTCTTGGACGATTCCAAGACGGCCGCGCCCTATATTGAAGTAGTAAAGTTTAAAACATTTTGATTTACAAATGCGCAATTTTGCTCTTTTAGTTGTCAGCTAAAATTTTGTGATTGTGTAACAACAATAATAGGGGCCATACTTCATAAATCGGTTCAGTTCCACTTTAATTATGTTGGGGTACATAGTAACTCCAGAACACGGTAAACTTTCATCAATATCTGTGTCTGTGACCATGGCAACAGTGACGTCGATGCAACCTGGGAATAACAGTTTATTATTCTGTTTAAATGTACACATACATTTAAACAGAATAAGCCTAGCTTATACAATTCTTAACCTTCTCTCCACAGATTGCATTGGGAAAGCAGTGCATGGAAAGGCTATGATTTGCACCTTATAACGGTGTGATTCATGGCTAATCGGGTGCGAGAATTCAATGCCCAGATAAAGCCCCGCCTCCACGCCAATAGAGGCTCAAAACCTGGTTTTGAGAAAACATGATTCGAACAAAGGTGGGAAGAAATTGTAATCGTAAGAAGCGAACGTGGAAAACGTGTTTGAACGAAGACATTTTAAGATCGGACGCGAAAATCCATTTCATGATTTTAGCATACACTTTTTCCACGCTTGAATCTATTTAATAGATATATAATATATAAGCGGAGCCGGCCAAGAAGAGCGACTGACTGAATAGCGTAGTGGTTAGAGAAGCGGTCCTGCGAACTATAGGTCCCGAGTATTTCCTCGCAGGCGAAGGACATTTTTATTTATTTTAGGCTTTGTATTACGTAACTACATAGGGTTGTAACTAGCGAAGTTGTTGTCTGTCCTAAACCTAAGGCATAATGCGTTTTGGCTGTTACGGGAGACGAACCGCGTCTCTAACCACTACGCTATTTAACAAGGGGTAGTCAGTCAGTCAGTCAGTAAGAGACATTCGCTCTTCTAGGCCGGCTCCGCTTTCGCGGTCCGGCAAAAAAGGCGGGTGTTTAAATTTGATTTAAAGTCGTCAAACTGTTATTTACTCTCATTTACTCTATTTCCAACTTGGTGCAAAACAATTCACCAGAATGCAGGAAATTATGTGTCTGACACTCAAAACAAGACCCCGCGGCTTTCCCCTGGGCTTGGGGCCGCTGGCAAGGTGTCCCTTTTTTTCCACATTGAAGGTGGCAACCCTAGTCACTACATTTGTTTATTTAGGTCTTATCATAAGCATAGGTCATTGTGATGTTAAAGGATATACTTTGCGTTTTACGTTTGTGTAACTGGCCGTAATGTTAGCCTTCTGGCTAGCTAGCCTTAACGTTAGCGTAGAACCCCCCCCCCCCC
>JACXGI010019852.1:0-11699 GCA_016801175.1 Esox masquinongy | reverse complement strand
CCACGGCCTGACGCTGAGGGAGGCTGGACTGCGAGTACAGCCAAATCTAAGCCGATACACAGTGGCAAGTGTGATAAGAACATTTCGACTGGAAAATAGGTATTGTAAAAATATCATCATATCAAAAACATCTGCACAGTTTCAGTAACTGCTTACAGTACTGTATTCTATGCACTATCAGCACTTCTGTTACCTTTTCCTGTGAAATTACTGTACTATTGTATACTGGGTTTTTTTTCTACATAGGATTGAGGGTCAGGAACGACAAGGGGGAAGGCCTCCTATGTTCACAGAACAGCAAGAGAGGGAGATAGTAAACATGGTATTGTCCAACAATGCTATAACACTCTAGGGTAACGTCCATAATGGCTCGAGGGTAACATCCATTACAGCTCCAGGGCAACATCCATAACAGCTCTAGGGTAACATCCATAACAGCTCTAGGTTAATATCCATAACAGCTCTAGGGTAACGTCCATAATGGCTCGAGGGTAACATCTATAACGGCTCTAGGGTAACATCCATAACAGCCCGAGGGTAACATCCATTACAGCTCGAGGGTAACATCCATAACGGCTCTGGGGTAATATCCATAACAGCTCTAGGTTAATATCCATAACAGCTCTAGGGTAACGTCCATAATGGCTCGAGGGTAACATCTATAACGGCTCTAGGGTAACATCCATAACAGCCCGAGGGTAACATCCATAACAGCTCTGGGGTTTTGCAGATTCCTTTATCAGTTAAAAGGGAAACGTATAATTCCTCCAGTAGCTTTGTTTGGTAAACCTGGCTCCTAAAAAGTGACTATATACAACCATTTGGATTGTTTCTTGTCGTGTTGGGGCTGTCACCTCTCACCACTAGAAAGCAGTCTCACCTGGGTCATAGGTCAGGTTTATAAGGTCACAGGTCAGGCATTGTCATGCCTGGGGTAATTCAGACACTCACCCGGTTTACATTGCTTCTCACACGCCTTCAAACCAGATAGAAACCCCAGCATGGACATCATCATCCTGTTGAACGGCGTCCATAACTTGTCCGTCATAGAAGCCTGTCGCAGAACGTTACATTCGGCATGCTGGGTAAGAGAGCCTGCTTTGATTCCACTGTCCATGATTGGTTTGAACAGGGACAGGCTGTTAGGCTTGTTCAGTGTGTGTTGTTTAATTGGAGGATTTAGTGCTGGGGGTATGTCAGCCTATGTGAGCACAGGGCTCAATGATGTTTGTCCAGGTGGGGTTAATTACCTGGCTGGGGCCTGAGTGTCTATATTCCTCTGTGTATGTGTGGGATTTCTGTGCGTGCAAGTCTTTCAGAGTCTTTTAAGACCTCAAACTAACAGTGAAATATCAATCCTGAGACACAAATTCTGTCAGACTTGAAAATATTCAAATGCCAGAACAGCAAACATAAATTTTACCTAGACACCATTCCGCTAAAACAAACAAATAATTGTAATAACTTCTGCCAGGACATCGACACCACATGTTACTTCAACAAGGCTGTGAATGACCTATCAGACAAGACTAGAAGCGACCATCAAAAACAACAACCAACTTGACATGCCAACTTGAATCTGCCTTGAAATGTTCCAATCAGTCATAGGAGCTTTTGTTGTCCTCTCAGGTTGTGAGGTCTGGGGTTCACTTATCAAGCAGTTACAACGCGGGGCAGACAGAGGCCATGATTGACACCCTGCACACCGAGAAAAGGAGTAAACCCACTAACTTCAAATCCTAAAAGAGCTGTTCAATTTCACATTCTCTTCAAGGCAAGTGACTCACAGACCTTCCATGACAAAATCTTCATCTACAGAGAGATGAACCAAGAGTAGAATCTCCTAAGCCAGCTGATTTTGGGGTTCAAACCTAAACAGACACCACAGAGACCCAGGAAGTCAACACAGTCAGAACTAACCAAATCAAGACAAAACAACAAGACAGCTTGACACACTGGAAACAATCATGCCAAAAAAAAGGAAATTTGACCGCTACCTTGAATACCTGAGCAATGTGACTGACCCAAAGTGAAGAAAAATCTTGGCACAGACTCAGTAAGCATGGCTTTTCTATTGTGACAGGCAGTCAGAGAGTAAGAGAGAACGAGACAGAGGAGGAAAATAGAGAGAGGTAGAGAGGCAGAGGTAGAGAGACAGAAAGAGGTGGAGAGAGAGAGGAGGTAGAGAGACTGAGGTGGAGAGAGAGTAGGTAGAGAGACAGAGGTAAAGAGAGAGAGGAGGTAGAGAGACAGAGGTACAGAGAGAGAGGAGGTAGAGAGACAGGTGGAGAGAGAGTGGAGGTAGAGAGACAGGTGTAGAGAGAGTGGAGGTAGAGAGACAGCGGTGGAGAGAGACAGGAGGTAAGGAGAAAGGTAGGGATGTTTTACAGGAGAGCCATGTCCTTTACTGTTGAGTTATGAAGTAAATGTAGAACCCCTGTTCAATCTGTGTGTATGCGTGTGTGTGTGTGTGTATGTGTGTGTGTGTGTGTGTGTGTGTGTGTGTGTGTGTGTGTGTGTGTGTGTGTGTGTGTGTGTGTGTGTGTGTGTGTGTGTGTGTGTGTGTGTGTGTGTGTGTGTGTGTGTGTGTGTGTGTGTGAATGCACGTGTGTGTGTGTGTGTAATCAAACTCCAGAATGCTGAAATGACTCACAGGTGCCTTTGTTTATTTGATCTCATTTATGAGTCTGTCTCTGTCCACAGGAGAACTTGACCTGCACTCCTCCAGAATCACCCAATTAATAATCCACACACACGCACTGGAGATCGTGACGTCCTCCCCAAACCGTGAGGGAGCGGTATAGTCGGGGTTTAACAACGTGACGTTTTTATTCGCGCTCCATTGAACAAGAACACCTCGGAATTCCCAACACACATGGGCTCAATTATCCCTAGCACTCACAGACCCAGGAATTCCCAAAAAAGTTGAGTCGGCAATAAGGAAAATATTCATCTAATCTGAGGGTGTTCCCAACCTGGGGTGTGAAGGAGAGACGGGAGGTTGTAATTGGGACCAGGTTGACAAGACATGCGTTCTGATTCGCACCCTATCTCCTATGTAGTGCACCAGGGCCCATAGGGGGTGAATGTAGCGCACTAAATAGGGAAAAGGGTGCCATTTTGGGTTTTGCCCGAATGTCAGTGCACTGGTCGTTTTTTTTTTTTTTAAATGGGCTATTTTGGTTAAAAGGGCTATTTTGGTTGTACGTGAACAAATGTCTGATTTTTTAGAGGTTTTCTCTTTAAACAGAATGTCCTGCCAGATGTTATAGGAAACAGATGAAGTGGATTGGAGAAAGAAACCAGTTACTTCCACAAGAAAGCAGGATAGAGGTAAAGAGAGAGAAATAGAGAGGAGAGAGAGAGCGTATCTCATGAACATAAGTGTTCAGACCCTTTATTCAGTACTTCATAGAAGCCTAGATTTGGGCAGTTTCTCACATTCTTTCTTGTGGATCCTCTCAAGTTCTGTCAGGTTGGATGGGAGCAGTGCAGGCCCTAGCCCCTCCCCTAGTGGTCCGGGGCTCACTAGCAGTCTGGGTCCCCCAAGCGGTTGGGGCCCTTAAGGGGCCGCTTATGCCTAGGGCCGGGCCCTATAAGGGAGCATTGGTGAACTGCGATCATCAGGTCCCTCCTCGTATGTTCAGTGGGGTTCAAGTCCAGGCTTTGGCTGGGACACTCAAGTACATTCACAGACTTTTCCTGAAGCCACTCCAGCGCTGGCTGGCTGTATGTTGCGGGTCATTGTTGTACTGAAAGATGAGTCTGAGGTCCTGAGCGCTCTGCAGCAAATGTTCTTCAAGAACCTCCCTGTATTTTGCTCACTTCATCCTTCCTTCAATCCTGACTAGTCCTTTAGCCCCTTCCAGTGAGAAGCATCTCCATAGCATGATGCTCCCACCACCATGCTTCACCTTAGGGATGGTATTAGCCAGGTGATAAGCGGCACTTGGCATGTACATGAGAAATTTTGTTTTTCATTTTAAATAAATTGGCACACATTTCTAACCGTGTACCGTGTGTAGATTGAGGACAAAGACGTAATTGTATCAAGCATAAATTCAGTCTTTAACATCACAAAACGTGGAGGAAGTGAAGTTGCCTGAGTACTTTCTGAAGGCTCTGTGAATCACCTCCCTGTTCACCTTATCTCTGTTTGAATTATGGTGTCATTAATGGCTGACCCAACCACTGCTGTTGTCTCAATTGTACTTCATTTCTTTTGAGCCCTTTATGTGTACAGTTGTGCTCAACAGTTCGTGTCCCTTTGGAGAGTTGATAATACATGTACCATTTGTAAAGAAAACATGAGTGAGCAGGCACACATGTCTATTATTTCTAATGGGATTCACATTCAACTATAGGTCATAACAGAAAGGTACAATCATAAAACAAAACATGGCAATTAAGAAAAAAATGAACTGAGCCCTGTTCAAAAGTCTGCATACCCTTAGTTCTTAATACTGTGTATTGCACCCTTTAGCATCAATGACAATGTGCAGTCTTTTGTAATATTTGTCTATGAGGTCCCGAATTCTTGCAGGTGGTATAGCTGCCCATTCGTCTTGGCAAAATGCCTCCAGGTCATGCAAAGTCTTTGGTCGTCTTGCATGAACCGTACGTTGGAGATCTCCCCAGAGTTGTGACCATAAAGCTCTATTTTGGTCTCGTCACTCCAAATGACAGTGTGCCAGAAGCTGTGAGGCGTGTCAAGGTGTTGTCGGGCATATTGTAACCAGGCTTTTTTGTGGCATTGGCACAGTAAAGGCTTCTTTCTGGCAACTCAACCATGCAGCTCATTTTTGTTCAAGTATCGTCGTATTGTGCTCCTTGAAACAACTACACCATCTTTTTCCAGAGCAGCCTGTATTTCTTCTGAGTTTACCTGTGGGTTTTTCTTTGTATCCTGAACAATTCTTCTGGCAGTTTTGGCTGAAATCTTTCTTGGTCTATGTGACCTTGGCTTGGTATCAAGAGTTCCCCAAATTTTCCACTTCTTAATAAGTGATTGAACAGTACTGACTGGCATTTGCAAGGCTTTGGGTGTCTTTTTATATCCTTTTCCATCTTAATAAAGTTCTATTACCTTGTTACACAGGTCTTTTGACAGTTCTTTTCTGCTTCCCATGGCTCAGTATTTAGTCTGCTCAGTGCGTCCATGTGAGAGCTAATAAACTCATTGACTAATTATACATAGACACTAATTGCAATTTAAAAAGACACAGGAGTGGGAAATTCACATTTAATTGCCATTTTCAGCTATGCGTTTCACCTTGTGTGTCTGTAACAAGGCCAAACATTCAAGGGTATGTAAACTTTTGATCAGGGCCATTTGGGTGATTTCTTTTATCATTATGATTTAAAAAGGAGCCAAACAACTATGTGATAATAAATGGCTTCATATGATCACTATCCTTAAACAAAATACTTTTTTTTGCATGATCAGTCATATTTTCAAAATCAATACCAAAATTTCCCAATTTCTGCCAGGGTATGCAAACTTATGAGCCCAACTCTAACTGTTGCAGTGAATAATATCTTGATGTTATGTGTGTAACACCAGTTCCTTTCGGGAGAGAGTGAGGTTTGACCCTGAAAAACGTAATATCATCATGCTTTGAACAAGGCAAGGTGAGATGACCAGCCCCCCCCCAGGCACCCACCCCCTGACCTTACCATACCCCCGCTCAGCCCAACCCTTAAACCCCCATTCTTACATGTTCACTGTAAAACCCGAAAACTAAAATTGTCTTTTTACTGATAGAGACTAGAAAACTAACTGTCCTTGTTTTACTGTTCTTCTAGTGATTGTTGGTCTCCACAAGAATAATTATACTTGTACACACACACACACCCAGACACCCACACACACCCACACACACACACACACACACACACACACACACACACACACACACACACACACACACACACACACACACCCACACACACACACACACACACACACACACACACACACATTGTTTGGAGACCATGAAAATCCATTACACCCACACTACACCCCTTCTGCAGTTCTCAAGCCCAGACAAACACACACACACACACACACACAGTCATCCTCTGTGCTATATGCCATGTGTTTCCAACCTCAGACAAAGAGCAGGTTTGATCCCAGAGAAAGGAGGAAAGAGTCAAAGAGAGACAGGTGGTTTATAGATGCTGAACGCCTGGCAGAGCTATGGCACACACACCCACACACAGGCACTCACACACACCCACACACACGCACTCACACACACCCACACACACGCACTCACACACACACACACACACACACACACACACGAAAACAAACTCACACAAAGACACACCCGCAAAAACTCACACACACCCAAAAGCTCTCTCTCACACACACACACACACACACACACACACACAAACACTCACACAAAAATACTTACACACTTACATAACCATGGAAATGGGGTCACCAAAGTTTATTGTCCTTGAAAACATTACTTATTAATCCTAACCCTAAACTGTAACTTAACCATAAGGTCAACATCATCCTAATCCTAAACTAAACCTAACCATAACCTCAACGTCATCCTAATCCTAAACTAAACCTAACCATAACCTCAACGTCATCCTATTCCTAAACTAAATTTAACCTTAAGCCTAACTTTATAATTAACCCATAATGCCTAATACCAACTCTTACCCCAATTGTAACTTTTGCCCTGAACTTAACACAAGCCAAAAATATAACATTTTTCAATATGTTTCAATGTTGAGTTTGTTCAAGCCCAGTTTGAGGAAATTTTTGTCCTCGATATTTAGTCAGAAACACAAACACAAGCATACACACACAAACACACACACACAAACACATGCATACACACACAAACACATGCATATACACACAAACACACACATACACACACACAAACACACACATACCCACACATACACAAACACACACGTGCATATTTCAGGTTTTACTACCCATGCGAGGATTAACGCAATATTTGAATTCTCACTAACTTTCTTTAGAAGAAATGTCCCCAGAAGATCAATTTTCAAATTTACACATTTTAGTCCTGACAAGTATAGTTAAACAAGGACACACACACACACACACACACACACACACACACACACACACAGACCTAAACCTGGGTGACATAAGGAAGTGACGAGTAGACATAAATTCTTCATACTGTAGAATCATAAAGTATAGCAACATCTGTTGCACATCAGAACCAGCCTCATTCATTGAGTCCATTTACAACTAGAATAGAAATGTGCTGATAGAGGTGGACAACATAGACAGAACACACAACTTCTGCTTCAGTCTACATACATATACAATGAGTAGATATAAAAAATAGATTGACTGTTGATGTTTGAATTTACAGATGGAATGGTAAAAATGCATCACATCACCCCTGGATCCACCCCCCACCCATCGATCCAGCGTTTGGCACCCCCCTCCTTTTAGCCACCACCGGCTCGGCCACGCTTAACCCAGAAGACTACAGGTCCTAGGGCACATGAACTGTGCATCCCTTCTCACCTGTTCCTCATTTGGGTTTAGTGAGGTATTTATCCAGTAGGTTTGTCGTTGATTGCTTTATGTTTGAGCTGAGTATGGCGGTTTTGGCTTAGGGAGCTTAAGATTCCGTCGTCAGCGTTCCGGTGATTTATTTGTACCTTTGTCTGAAGATCTGTGTTAGGAACATTAAAACCTCACCTGTTCCATCCATCATCACTGGTTGTTTCCACCATAATCAAACGTTACAAAATGGAAAGTCAGTAGGATTGAGAGAGAAGGATGGAGAGAGTAAAGAGAAAGAAGAAACTCAAAATAAGTTGTTCACCCTGAAGTCTGTCCCAGGAGGTTTTTTAGGAGCTGATTAATGAAAACTCAAAATCCAATGAAATCCATTCTTCACCTCTAGCTGTCTCTCCTTAGTCCCCCCCCATCCATGTCTCCACCTTGGTGGTGGTGCCCTTCCGGCTGCTGGGGTATCAGTTTCCTGCAGGCCGCTCCATGTCTCCTCCCAACATGCATATTTAATGAGCTCTCTGCAGCAGGACAAATGATTTTTATTTCTGACAGGGGAGTGCTGGCTTCAGTTACAACACACACACACACACACACACACACACACACACACACAAATAGACTAACACACAAGGATGAATGCACAGAAGAACACACTGATACACACATATGGATAAACACACACACACACAAACACACACACACACATGCAAGGACAGAAAGTCACAACCACACAAAGAGTTAACCCCTGTACTGGAGGCAGATGGGCTGGCTGGTCAGCCTGTCTGATCACTGGATGATGACAGAGCGTTACAAAGACCACCATGTCTTTTATTAGACCAGGATTAAAACCTGACTTGAAAAAACCTGTTTAATCCCAATCAAATCTGAATTAAAACATACACTGAGACTTTAGGGAAGTCTTTGTGTATAAACTAAATCTGCCCTATCTGGCTTGTAGTTAAATCCCCCTGACCTGATTGGTCAGCAGGTAAATCTCCCCTGACCTGATTGTCTGGTAGTGAAATCTCTCCAGAACTGATTGGCTGGTAGATTATTCTCTCCTGACTAGAAGTGTAAAAGTGATTTGACGGCGACCTGCAATAAATAACAGGGGTTCATGTTACCAATAAAACGACCTTCTCAAAATCATGAAGGTATTAGGGTGGTTAGGGAGAGGGAGAAAACAGACTGGGAGAGATAAAGGAATGAAGAGAAGGGAGGGAGAGTTGCATGGAGAGAGATGTAGAGAGGGGGATGGATGGACAGGGATGAAGAGAGAGGGAGGGAAGTCGAGAGATGTAGAGAGAGAGGGGAGTGGCATGTCCCAGGTGTGACCACTGTTTTCCCTCTCCAAGACATGTCTTTCTGAGACATTCATCCAAATGGGGAAAGGCACCACGTATCCATGGGGATCCACTGTTAGATGTTCCCAGGATGTTGTAGTTGTGGATGAATTAATAATCAGCAGGCTCTAACTCTTAACGCTGAGAAACACAACGTATTGTTTTTCTAACATTAACCCTTAACCAGTCAGACTGAGTACATAACTTTGCCTTAACCCTTAACTTAACCAGTCAGGCTGAGTACATAACGTTGCCTTAACCCATAACTTAACCAGTCAGACTGAATACATAACTTTGCCTTAACCCATAACTTAACCAGTCAGACTGAGTATATAACGTTGCCTTAACCCATAACTTAACCAGTCAGACTGAGTACATAACTTTGCCTTAACCCATAACTTAACCAGTCAGACTGAGTACATAACTTTGCCTTAACCCATAACTTAACCAGTCAGACTGAGTACATAACTTTGCCTTAATCCATAACTTAACCAGTCAGACTGAGTACATAACCCTAACCCTCCTGCAGGGGGCACACTCAGCATTCTCCTCATCCTTCAATAGGGGTCATGTGGGAGTCTCAGGGGTTTAAAACGTCACTAATTGATGTTTGCCTCCCAATTTTAAACGTCTGAATCTGAAGTGAATTTGTAATACCTTGCTGCTAACAGGGTGTGTGTGTGTGTGTGGTTTATACCGCACAGCCGTCCAAACTGGAACGGAGTGAGGTTACTGCAGCCAACGGCAACAACCTCACCGCGCACCCACCTCTGGCCCAGAGGAAGTGCCTAAATAATACACTAAATAAATCCACATTCTGACGGTTGGAAAGTCAACAGCTCAGCATACAGCGGTACAACTGCTCTCACATTCTCAACCTTAAACTAAAACGTTTCTGTTGTCTAGTTTTGTGAGCGCAGCTAAATGTGTTTAACACTGAATGGCAATGTAGTGTTTTTATTGGTGTGTGTTAACTCAGTATGTATGTGTTAACTCAATATGTGTGCATGTTGTGTGTACATGTTCATGTGCAGCTCAATCCCACAGATCACTTTAGTATTGAAAGTTTGACCCCAGGAGAGAAATGTCTATAGGAGAAGATAAAACTTAAAATGTTTTTTGTTTAGGTTCAATAAGTGAGGGAAAGAGGTAAGGTTAGCATTCGTATTAAGGTTAAGAGTTAAGGTTAGCATCAGGTATTAAGGTTAAGAGTAAAGGTTAGCATCAGGTATTAAGGTTAAGAGTTAAGGTTAGCATCAGGTATTAAGGTTAAAAGGTAAGGTAAGTGTCTGGTATTAAGGTTAAAAGTTAAGGTTAGCATCAGGTATTAAGTGTTAAAGGACAATTCCAAAGTTTGTCTCCTCTACTCCCAGACAACTTGTAATCCAAATCCGATTGAATTTTTCAAATTGATAACCAACTCGGAAATAGAAAATAGCCTTTTGTCAAACCTGTACCTAATTGGTTGGATTTATGAGATTTCCACAACTCCCATAGTGCTCTCCGGCTATGTTTAGAGAAATGTGGACGAACAGAAATCCTCCACCTGCAACCATGGGAGAAACAACATTATAGCTAGGTAATCTCATGTAGGTTTTCTTAAGTAAAATATGTCACAATCCTTACAATATTAAGGAGAGTTTTTCCTAGACACTGTGAATCAGCACTTGCTCTTTGGGGTTCCAGGCTGGGTATCTGTAAAAGCACTTGGTGACAACTGCTGATATAATAGGGGCTTTATGAAATAAATTTGATTGATTTTCAAAGATTTTTAAGGTGTTTTGTGGTCTGGGGATGTCCTTTAAAGTTAGGGTCAGGTACTAAGGGTTAAGAGTTAAGGTTACGGTCAGGTATTAAGGTGAAGAGTTAAGGTTAGGGGCATGTATTAAGGTGAAGAGTTAAGGTTAGGTGGAGGTCTTAAGGTTAAGAGTTAAGGTTAGGTTCAGGAATTAAGGGTTAAGAGTTAAGATTAGGGTTAAGTATTAAGGTTAACAGTGATTAGTTAAGGCAAGCATTAATTTGCTTAGTTTTTTAAAGGTTAAAACTGGAACATAGCAGCACAGACACTAAAGTGTTAGCAGATGTTCAGTAGCCAGGCCATATTTGTTCTTTATTGTTTTTGTCCATGTTTGTAGCCAGACCACATTTGTTTTTTATTGTAGACATCTGTTGTTCTACACCTCTGTTGTTCTAGACCTCTGTTAGTTATTCCAGTGCTCTGTTCATTGTTCTACACCTCTATTTGATATTCTGTACATCTGTTCATTATTCTAGAACTCTGCTCATTATCCTAGATCTCTGCTCGTTATTCTCGAACTCTGCTCGTTATCCTAGATCTCTGCTCGTTATTCTAGAACTCTGCTCGTTATCCTAGATCTCTGCTCGTTATTCTCGATCTCTGCTCTTTATTCTAGATCTCTGCTGGTTATTCTAGAACTCTGCTCGTTATCCTAGATCTCTGCTCGTTATTCTAGATCTCTGCTGGTTATTCTAGATCTCTGCTGGTTATTCTAGATCTCTGCTCGTTATTCTCGAACTCTGCTCTTTATTCTAGATCTCTGCAAGTTATTCTCGAACTCTGCTCTTTATTCTAGATCTCTGCTCATTATTCTCGAACTCTGCTCGTTATTCTACACCTCTGTTGTTAT
Source organism: Esox masquinongy (assembly GCA_016801175.1). NCBI lineage: Eukaryota > Metazoa > Chordata > Actinopteri > Esociformes > Esocidae > Esox > Esox masquinongy. The sequence continues at coordinate 177 of JACXGI010019852.1, read as the reverse complement.
TCTAGAACTCTGTGTGTTATTCTTGAACGCTGTTCATTATTCTACACATCTGTTATTCTACACCTCAGTTTGTTATTCTAGAACTCTGTTCATTATTCTATACCTCTGTTATTCTACACCTCAGTTTGTTATTCTAGAACTCTGTTCATTATTCTATACCTCTGTTATTCTACACCT
>JACXGI010019851.1:0-11702 GCA_016801175.1 Esox masquinongy | reverse complement strand
TGTGTGTGTGGCTGAGCCTGTAGCCACTGTGTGTGTGGCTGAGCCTGTAGCCACTGTGTGTGTGGCTGAGCCTGTAGCCACTGTGTGTGTGGCTGAGCCTGTAGCCACTGTGTGTGTGGCTGAGCCTGTAGCCACTGTGTGTGTGGCTGAGCCTGTAGCCACTGTGTGTGTGGCTGAGCCTATAGCGCGCGCGTGCGTGCATGCGGCTGTGTGTGTTTTCGTGGCTGTGTGCATGCGTGCGTGTGCGCCTGAGCCTGCCGGTTAACCCAGTGAGTGACCTGACTGCTAATGAGGTTCTGGGGCTCATTGTTCTCCCGCGTCCTCATTGGCTTCCCTGAGGTGGTGATCTCATGGGTGAGGAATTCCCTCCTAGGTACCAGGACACAGCCTATGTGGTGGAGGGTGGGTGGGAGTCCGTTACACTGATATAACCTTTAATGGCAAACCATGAAACCCCCAGGGGGAGTGACCTGAAGTGATCCTATAGAAGTGTTAAAGATGACGCCTGGGATTACATCACTTGAGTAGTTAATTGCCCATGATCCAACTGAAATGGGACTTTTATTCCTGCACTTCTCACGTGAGAGGGGGGGCTTCTACCATGTTGGGTGTCCTGGAACCAATTAAGGTCACATGTTTCACCTTCTTGGCACAGTGTTTCCATATGCCAATATTTCAGTTCTGCCCAGGTAGAAACAGGGATTTTGTTTTGTTGCAGATTGCTGACACTGGCTTCTGTCAGTGAGATAACCACACACAACACACTACAGCTCTTACATACCTTGCTCTGTTGTCGAAGCATTTGACAGATCTGTGTTGAGGCCAACATGTGGTCAAATTAAATTCCACCTTAGAGTAGTACAGCACCTTTGCACTTTATTCAAATAATGCATTTCTTCTGGAAAACTGTTGGAATTCAAAAATATCATCAGTCTGGTAAGCAAAGACAATATTCATTTGTGTGATGTGGCAAGCTGAATCGTGTGTTAGTGTCACCCTGGTCCCGTGATCACGCGATTTTAAAATACTGAGCACCTCCAAACGACTGACTGTATGAAGTGGTCTCATTCTGTGACCTTAGCCTGTGTAGCTAGGTGCCGAGAGAAAGAATGTGACTGGTGGGAAGACTTTAGATATATTCCCACCAATCACTATCGAAAGGAGGTTCCGGTGTGCAGCAGGTTGTTTGGGAAGAGGGGATGCACCGCCCTTTCAGTTTTGATTGGCTAAAGACAGTTGTCCCTAATTTCTGCCAAACCAGTGATTGGCTTGCAGCGTGGTGCTTTTCAGCGGTGGCATTAGTGCACCCGTGTACGGCAGACCCAGCTTAGTTATAGTAGTTGCCTTATTAGTGTTGGCTACCATTCAGTCACATGCTAACACAGCAGCTCAAGTCTTCACCGCCTCTTGGACTTGACTAGATTTCATTACGGTGGGAAGGCACCTTGATGGGGTCAGAGGGAGTTGCTGCTAGGCAACGGGTGGTCAGTGTTTGATTCCACCCTAATGGAGGGTCATTTTCCAGGGTTGGACAACCCCATTCTAAAGAATATCTTTCTATGGGGTTAACAGGTGTCCTGGGAAAGGATGTGTGTGTTGAGTGAGCGCACACACAAACAGGGGCACGCACACATAGTCGGGACAAAGGCCTTTGTGTGGTTCTCACAGAAACCTGTTTGGAGTTCAGTGTTGCACAGATGAGAGGAGCAGAGCTCACCATAGCCATACACACACACACACAACACAGTCACACACAACACAGTCACACAAACAAAACTTAGTCAGACACACACAAACAACACAGCCGTCAGACACACGCACACAACAATCAGGCACACAAACACACGCAACAGTCAGACAAATGTCCTCTCTTTGCATTATTGTACTTATTAATGTTATCATAGTGAGGACCTTCAAATCATGTTAGTTTTGGATAGTAAAACCAGAACATTGGACGTAGTCAGACACTCTACACAGACAACCACACACAACCCACACAGGCACACACACCTCTCCTCTGACATTTACACTTGTCACACTACCTCTAAAAACCACATACAGAAACCAGAGATTCCTGGAGTGAAAACCACTTGTGTTTTCTGTCTGAGGGTTTGAAATGCTTAGCAGTCATGACTACCTTCTCCCTTTCTCTCTTTTGCTCTGCGTCACATTTCCCTGAGTTGGTCTTGTTCTGCTGTGCCAGTCCGAGCCTCCATGCCAGGTTGAGGCCACCTACCAGGCTAAGAACCGCTGAAATGGCACCAAGGCCCGCTTCCCAAATGGTGGACTATACCTTTAGGCCTACAGCAATGGCCTTGGTACAAAGTGCACTAAGTAGGGAATGTGGTGCCACTTGGGACGTTCAGAGGATGATGGTGTTAGTCCTGCCTGTCAAATCATGGACACACCACCTGAACGACTGGGTTTAATGCCGCTTAATACGAAGCCTTGCGGCTGTGCTGTTAGGTGGTAGAGAGGTCCATGTCAAACTAAGATGCTGAAACTTCAGTACTGAAATGTAGAAGAATATGGTCTCAGCCCGCTGTGTAGAAGTAGGCATGTCATCTGATTACATCCTGTTTACCGACTGCAGGTGTGTCCAGAAAGAGACACACACACACCAACACACACATCCACACACACAAACAATGACATCACCAGACTGGGACCAGATTGACACAAACCAGGCTGCTTGGAAACCTGGTCATTTATCTGAATGAGTGTTCCAGTGTGTTTAACCACAAGACTTGAAAAGGCTTGGACAGTCTTCTTCCTCTCCTTTGTCTCCTCACGTCCAACCAGCTCTGAGAAGGACAATAACAGATCTGTGGAGGGAAATGATTTTGTCTGGTGTTTGGCTCCTTGTGAAGGCCAGTGGCATGATGTGCAAGCTGAGATGTTTCCACAGTTGCAACATTGCAGCAACTCCCAGCTGGTTCTGGAGAGTCAAAGATCAGAGTGAACATTATTTGCTAAGTGGACTTTGCACAAATCCAGGATTTTACTTGGTGTGATGGTGCTGCTAATAGTGGAAGCATATAAGCACAAAATACAAACAATCTGTGCAAAGTTGATAACACATAAAATGGATGGCAAGCATAAGATAATGGTGATTAGGGGTAAGTATATCATAAGATAATGGTGATTAGGGGTAAGTATATCATAAGATAATGGAGATTGGGGTGAGTATACCATAAGATAATGGTGATTAGGGGTAAGTATATCATAAGATAATGGTGATTAGGGGTAAGTATATCATAAGATAATGGAGATTGGGGGTAAGTATATCATAAGATAATGGAGATTGGGGTGAGTATACCATAAGATAATGGAGATTAGGAGTGAGTATATCATAAAATAATGGAGATTAGGGGTGATCATGTCATCTCAAAAGCTATTCTGCTTCTTTTTAAACTGCACACTCAACCAGGAAGTGTTTACGCGACCTACAACCCCAGAGGAGAATGCATTCTCCAGCAAACAAACACGATTGAGCTTACAGGCTTCCAACCAGCCAAAGTGTTGCCAGACTGTGATGTGCTGGGTCAGCTCGATCCACCCTGTTTCACACTGGTTCTTGGGATACTGAGACGCTGAATAAAACTAGCTAGTTATCAGCAAGAGCGAGGCATTATCTGTTACCTCAACATACATAGGTGCAGATAAAACATTATACAATATATTATATACGGTATATGTATTGTATGATATACAAAATATACTCTATGATTCTGCTCCTTGATTTATGGGGCTGAAGGGGCCTTTCAGTGACCCTATACCTTCTACGTAGAGCGCCCTATACCTTCTACGTAGAGCGCCCCATTCCCTCTACGCCGAGCGTCCCATTCCCTCTACGCCGAGCGTCCCATTCCCTCTACGCCGAGCGTCCCATTCCCTCTACGCCGAGCGTCCCATTCCCTCTACGCCGAGCGTCCCATTCCCTCTACGCCGAGCGCCCCATTCCCTCTACGCCGAGCGCCCCATTCCCTCTGCTTCGTGCACCAATCGGGAAAATGTATTGGTTTCTAAACGGGAATAGCAGTTTTATATTGACTCGCAAAGTTGCCTTTAACAGGTGTTTCTGCCCTGCGGTGTGTGACAAACCTGTGTGTGTGTGACATTTTTCTGCCCTGCTCAGGAAGTGTGCGTGTGTGCGTGCGCGTGCGTGCGTGCGCTCGCAGCAACTTTTAACTCTCAGATTGGGAATGCCCCAGTGAGAGCTGAGAACGGCCCTGAGGGATGGGTGGTTTGTCAGGTGATGAATGATGGATTCAGGGAGAGGTGTGTCACACTGTTTCCAAAACATCTGAAATTGCAAATGATGCGTGTTGCCATAGAGATCAGGCATTTACAAATATACACTGATGGGCCCTATTTTTTTGTGATTGAAAATTTCTTTGCGAATGTCCACCCAATTTTTATGTGTTTTCTGCTGCAGGATGATATACAGCAGTGGTATTCAACTCCAGCCCTTCAAGACTGTTTCAGTACATTGTTTTCATTGCAACCCTCTAATCAGGGACTTATTTAGGGTTCAATCATTAGAGGCCGGAGTAGTTCAACATCTGGGCATTTAGTGCCTGTTTTAGAACAGAACATGAGAACACAGTTGGTTTTAAATATCAGTACTGTGATCATTAATATAAAATTGATCTAGTAGTCTACACAATGTCTGCCTACGTTTTAATCCCCAGTGGTAAATCCTATTAGTTGTACTTTGTAACGCTGCCTGTAGCATCGCGTCGGCAATGGAAGCCTCACGGCCCTGATCGATGTCTACTGCATTGGCTCACTTGCCCGTTGATCTCAACTTTCTTCTCAAATCGGGGCGACATAAAGCATTTGTCATCAGCAAGTAATTTAGCAGATGTTCTTATCCAGACCAACTTAGAGTAGTGAGTGTATGCTTTTTTTAAAATGTTAAGATAAAGTAGATCTCTGTTTCACTGTTCATATTAATTTGAAATTCCTTCTCTTTTTTAAATGTTCTAAGATATGTATACCATCCTGAAATGTCACGACACGCTTTCTGTTCTTGGAATGTGTCCCTCACAGCCCCACCCCCTTTCGTATCAGTGTTGTCTTGGATGATTTTTTTTGTCTCTATAGCAACTTGGAAAACAAATAAGCAACTTCCAAAAACCCCTTCTAAGGTTTATCTGCTTTGGGGTGATACGTGTTGGAGTTTGGAACTTGAAGTGGTGTTTTGCAGCTGAGGGTTGTCTTGTCTGATGGTTGGCGATGAGAAATCTAAAGTATATTTAAACTAATTTATGAATCTTGAAGCTTTTTGGCCAGATGACTGGACTCTTATCTGCTAATCTGCTTTGCACAGTCAAACACCATTTACCAAAGGAGATGAAATATATGGACCAACAACAATGAAGTCTTTATTTTTTGTGGAGTGTATTAAGGCAAAAGTCTTTAAATTGACTTGAATGCTTGGAACTCCTGTTGCATTAAATATCGCTGACAAACAGAATCTCAGCGACACCCCAACTGCTGCTTTCCTTCTTCTGGTTTGATTTCCCCTCCAATCTGCCAAGCTGGGGTAGGGGTCTCATGATTTACAGGTCTATATGGTTGTTTGGCTGTGGGCCTCTTCAGCCACCTTCCATAGTGAATTTCCAGATGTGATGTCTGCTCTCTAAGCCGGTGTCAAGTGTATGACCTGGGTGTACTGGGAGGGTTTCCACTAAAGATCTGTGTTCAAAGACCACATTGGACTCTACATATCATGTACAACACTGGCCCTTTGTGTTTTTCTTTGTGTTTGTGTAAAGACCACATTGGAGTCTACATATCATGTACAACACTGGCCCTTTGTGTTTTTCGAGGGTTTCTCAGGGTTGATGGGTTCAAGCAGTCACATAAAGGTAGTCTTCAGTTCTCCATATATTTACTTACTCTCTCTGGACACATGCTCACTTCCATGTTTCCTTAGACCAGGGGGTTTTGAGTCGACACCCAGACTTTGTGTTCCAAAGCTAACTCCCCTGAATCAACTTGTCAACTAATTGTCAAGCCCTTGACTGCATGATTCAGGCTAGTTAAGGGCTACAACAATGTTGTTAGATGTCTGGGTGTTAAACCAGATCTGTGGTGGCTTGTCCAGATTCCCCTGGTGTCTGCTGTCTGTTAGTGGCTTGTCCAGATTTACGACATTCAAATCTCCATCCCATCGTTCAAAGTCCAAAGCTGTTAATTGTGGCTTTTCTCCAGATCTCATCTTTCATGGTCTCGTTATGCACGGCTGACTGACAGTTTGGCTGGCTTGCTGGGGAATGGAAAGGATTCATCCCAACCTGTATGAAAACACGGAAGACTGATTTATCCTATCAGTTATGTTCTGTAAAGCCAACAGTCATGTGTTCAACTGGAACTGAGGGCAGGAGTCTGGGTCTGTTGTTCCCCTGTTCTGTTCATCCCCCTGGTTGATTCTGGAGGTGGTTTTAGAGACATGGTCTGGATCTTCTTAAATGTATCAACATTTATAAAATCCGGTATCTGGAACTTGCATTGACTTCTCCTGTGGAATGTCGGAAGAGGAGAGGCATTTATTCTGTGTGTACACAGCAGCAACATTAACCTCTGACCTCTAACTGGAAAGAAGAATAGTCGCTCTTTTTCTTGGTCTCTCTCGCTGCTTCTCTGTCTCTTTCGACCCTGTGGAACAATGGCGTTACCATGGTGATAGCCTCATTCCACCATTAAGGTCTTTGTCAGGATGCCTCAGTGTGATACACACACGCAGGCGCACACACACACACACACACACACACACACACACACACACACACAGACAGCCTTGTCCAGGGAAACCCCTCAGAGATGGACTTAGCAACGCGGTCCTTTACGTCTTTGATGCAGAATTGTCTGTTAGTTGACAAGGTGGTTGTCTTCGTTGTAGACCATCGGATGTAAGGAGCTTTTCCCAGTCGTCCGCTCTCTGGGTCTTTTCCCAGTCGTCCGCTCTCTGGCTGTGGACTCTTTCTGTATCTTTCCGTTAATAGTGTTTGTATAATTTCTAATGACAGAACATAAGATGCTTGTCGGTTCCAGTTGTCTGTTCAAAGCCAGTGGGTTTAGTATTTACCCTGATGTGGTGGTTCTGTGCATGAAGCCCTCTGTGCTGTAGCTACATCAGTTAGCCTCTGTGTGGTTCATTGGCCATTCTGTAGGTTGCGGTTTGAAGTAGCATGGGCCACAGGTAGTCATGGATGGATAGAACTCTGTACACTGCTATGCTTTTATTATTTTTTTTTTTTTATTTGAAATCAAACAATTACTGTCATGTTAAAATATAGATTGTCCATTTTAATTTGACCTATTTATTAATATAGTGTTTTACCATTCAGAAGTGGAAACACACTGTTTACCTAGTCCCCAACTTTCAGGGCAATGAAAGCTTTGGGACGATTGTCTTGACAGATGTTTTTGGGAAGTCAGGTGTTTAGACACATTTGCCCAAGCTTTAGAGAGCTGTCAATGTCTTTGCTTTATCCTATTGGTGTCTGTCAACATGATGATCAAAGATGTCCCTGACTGACAAGGAAGCCGTTTTGAGGCTTGGCCTAACCCAAAACCACATTTTAGCAAAAATAAAAAGGAAAGCAATAGCTGTCCAATTAGTTTGGGTGCTACTGCTTGTACTTAAGCACACAAGATGATTCCATAAAATTCAGAATGAACTATGCTGCTGCTATCAGCAGTTAGATCATCAATGAAAACAAGTGAGCCAGTTCCATTGGCAGCCATCATGCCCAAAACACCACCTTCACCTTATTTCACAGATGAGATAGACTCTCCTTTTTTCTGCTGGTGAAGTCTTGCTTGGTGACCTGATGTTCGTGATTCACATCACATGTCTACGCCCTGGAGACCATTATTAGAGTTTTATCTTCTGCCGTCCATAGAAGAGCTTTTTTTCAGGGCCAACATTTGGGGGAAAAATTATGCTCCACAAATAAATCCATTTGAACATGCCTCTTTTTTTTGCAGAATATGTACAGCAAAGTGGTTTAACAACAACTGTAGATGAAAGCAATGCAGGCCTGTCAGAACCTAACCAGAGAAGATGCACATTAATACCCTCAAATTAGAGTTTAGTTTAAGATTTAGACCTAAATCTTAGTTGTTGTTTTTTCAAATCCAAATTTTGGAGTGTAGACCCATTACTGTGATTATTGGAACTAAACTGCTGTTCATCCAGAGCGCTTTGGGTTGGCTCGGTCTGTTTCAGTGTCAGCAGCTTTTTGATGAAGTGTGTGTCAGACCCTTCCTCAGAGGACAGTGTCTGCAGGTTTTCACTTCTCCCTGGCACTTTTTTTGATCAGTCTGAAACTCCTGTCACCCAGTTGTATAATTGGACACATTGAAAAGAACCCAGTCAGCGCCGTGCCCGATGCCCCCTTCTCCTCAACTCTGCCAGGGAAACCTTGCCTCCATCCTCATGTTCTGGACCGGCCTGTCTGGTGGGTTGTCCAGACGTGTGGCTGGAGACACACTGAAGGGGTGGGGAATCGCGTGGGGAGTGGAGGGCTCAAGCCGATAGGGTGTCTGTCTGATGAGGGAAGAATTACGGCCCCAGGACAGAACCCTGGAGAACTCCGTATTCCATGTTAATATTACGGTTCTGACAAGTCTCCATTGCCCTCCACAAACCCATTCCCGTGATCTGGAGGAAGAGTTGGGTGTAAAGAAAAGAAGGTCAAACATGGAACATCAGTGATAGATTGTTGCTAGGGATGCATAAATATAACGGCCAGCAATTGGACTATTACAAAAACGATTGTTGCTTTAGTCACAGGTTTTATTGTTAATATTTTTACTGCATTATTGTCCAGTCATTGTATAATGTGCATTTACAGAAAGTGTGTATTTGTCATATAGAAACATTTCTACATGTTCCGTTCCTCATCAGACCCATTTTTGTGAGTCTTTTGATATTAAAATATATAGAAATATTAAAATATGCCGGAAGGGTTTTTTGGAACCCTGTTTCTCCCTGCATTTGCTTCCTTCAGCAGGACCAGAGGGTATTTAGCTGGGTGGGGCATATTGACATGCTTAATGCTGAGCCCACATTCCACTTTGAGTTTGCTTTCAAGTAGAACGTTATTATTTCCAAGGCCTCAATGCAAGGACACTTAAGAAGCTTATCAGTAAACACACACACTCACACTGTGTTCAACGGGCTGAGAAAACGGGTCTCTGTTCTGCTCTGGGCCAAAGTTCAACTCTACTCACCATTGTTTTGTGTCCACACACACAGGATGTTTTGTCAGAAATGACTGATGGTGACACACAACGCGAGTTACACACACACACACACACACACACACACACACACACACACACACACACACACACACACACACCTTAGTGTAGGCTGAGAGGAGGGCGTGTGTTCTGGGTGGAGTCTTCCAGGTGGGGCAACATCCTGCTCTGACGGAGAACAAGAGAGGGGGGGGGGTGGAGCTGCCAGAACAGTGGGGGGAAATGGGAGGAATGTGGAGCTCTTTCAGCTGCGTCTGCTTGGAGAAATGTTTCATTTGACCTTCGGGAATGTCAGCAGTCACCCACAGCTTGAAGATGTCACTTAATTATTGGTTCCTTTCTAGGTGGCACTTGATATTGTGCTACTTTATAGTGCATTACTTTAGACCCGGACCAGTAGGACTCATGTTGAAAGCAAAGCGCGGATGGAAAGAGCAGCATTTGGGACGTTAAACTTAACATTCCTAAACTGTTAGGGCAGATATTGTGCAGTGGGGCAATAATATTTTCAAAACAAATCACTGATTCCCCAATGGTTTAGGGTCATCTCTTCTCTGGGCTGCACTTGTGGCCCTGGGTGGTCCCAGTGTCGAAGCCACTGCCTTCTGTCAGCCAAGTGAAGGGAATAACCTTTGCCTTTTTCTACCTAATGGTTTTGTTCCCCTTCTGACAAGGTTAAATCTGGTTAATTCTGGTTCTGGTACTGTCTGGTTTTCACAGATCAAAACCAGGAAAAAATGTAGACTTTTGCATGGATATCCTCTTCCTCATCCAGGCAGTAAATTCACACCTGAGGCTGATTCTGGGCGTGGTTAACAATCTGATTTTCTCCCTCTAGACTCTAAGGCCATAGTGGACGGTAACCTGAAGCTGATTCTGGGGATGGTGTGGACTCTGATCCTCCACTACTCCATCTCCATGCCCGTCTGGGAGGACGAGGTAGACGATGAGGCAGAGAAGAAGACCCCGAAGCAGAGGCTTCTGGGATGGATCCAGAACAAAGTGCCTGATTTACCCATCACCAACTTCAGCAAAGACTGGCAGGATGGCAAGGCCTTGGGAGCCTTGGTGGACAGCTGTGCTCCAGGTGTGTGTGTGTGTGTCTGTGTGTGTGTCTGTGTGTGTGTCTGTGTGTGTGTCTGTGTCCGTCCGTCCGTCCGATGGGGGGGGTTGGGGAGTGAGTGTAGGGTGGGGTTTCCGGTTGGAGGGAGCCTCCATATCACAGGTTTATGTATTTTTCACAAAGCCTCTGTGACCCCAGCTTTTGATCTGCAGGTCTCTGTCCAGACTGGGAAACCTGGAACAAGACGCCAGTGGACAACGCCCAGGAGGCCATGAGGCTGGCAGACGACTGGCTGGGCATCCCTCAGGTGACAGGAAGTTACATCACAGAACATCAGCTGTGTTTGTTCTGGCCTAATAAAAAAATCTGTTGTTCTGTCTTTGAGCCAGACAGTTAGCCCCAACCTCTCCTGTGTGTTGCAAGATAAGACTGATAAATGACTAAAGTGTACATGTAAGAACGGAATGGCTTTGTCCCTGTTTTCTTGACTTTTCATTAGTCCTTAACAGGGCTTTGGCTAATGTCTTTGAAAGACACGTACCAATGAATTAGAAATCACAGGTGTACCTTCCTACCTCGTGTGCTGCAATGCCTATAAAGAACCAAAATCTTTATGCGAATGAATCATGGAACACACCCAAAGTCACACCTCTGCAAACAACAGGTCTGTTCTTTAACTCTTCCAGGAGCTATAAAACTCTATCTTGAACTGACACAAAATATTTCCAGATCAGGCAAAGTGCCTTGGGAAGTCACCACAAGGAAACAAATGGTGAAATGAATTGAAACATCGATATTTTGTTAAGATGTTACATCATGCTGGGGCCAGTGTTTCGCCGGCATTTCGCCAGAGCCATAGTGAATTTGGCTTCCAGTTTACCTCTGGGTGTCAGTGATCGTTTATCAGAACTACCTCATGCTTGGTGTCTGTAGATTACTGACTCGCATCTGTCTGTTGCTGTAGGTGATCGCTCCGGAGGAGATCATTGATCCCAGTGTGGATGAGCAGTCAGTCATGACATACTTGTCCCAGTTCCCTAAAGCCAAGCTGAAGCCTGGAGCCCCCCTGAAACCCAAACTTAACCCCAAGAAGGCCCGTGCCTACGGACCAGGTAAACAATCTGCTCCTTCCATATGACTGTGCACCATTGGACGGGTGTTCACGCTGTTACTTTACGCTACTAGTCGTGTGTTCACGTTGTTACTTTACACCATTAGATAAGTGTTTACGTTGGTACTTTATGCTATAAGACCAGTGTTCACGCTGTTACTTTACTCCATTAGATGGGTGTTCACGCTGTTACTATACTCCATTAGATGGGTGGTGTTCACGCTGTTACTATACTCCATTAGATGGGTG
>JACXGI010019850.1:0-11701 GCA_016801175.1 Esox masquinongy | reverse complement strand
TAGGATTAAACATCACGAGATAGGAGAGAAATTCACTCGGTGTCTCATGAGTCTTTCAGCCACTGATCAACAAGCGACCAACTTTTGTTTTGATAATAAGTGCAGTCCGAATGTCGGAGGACAAAATAACACAGACAAAGTGGATTCATTTTTTTCATTTATTAGATAATATACTTTTCCAATATAAACCAAAGAACACAAGCATGTTTTTTTGAAAGTCATTTCCCCAATTTGTGTGTTTAATGAAATCAAACAAAAGACAAGAGGTTAAACAATAGATTGTCCTATTTCATTAGAAATTATTTGTGGCCACATAGTTTATTCTAGTTACAAGTGACAAAAATGTCAATATGTAAAAACGTATTGTTACAGTAAGGTTCAACCGATCGGTTGTTGAAAACCACTGTACAGCATCTATATTAGGAACATTATCATTCCTCCCCAAAAACTCAGTTCTTCCTCCTACTCCGTCATCACCCCTTCCCCGGTCAAACGTCACCCCTCCCTTTGTCAAGTATCCGCTCTCCCCTTGTCAAACATCACCCGTTTAAGCTTCAGTCCTCCCCTGGTCAATCATCAGCCCTCCCCTGGTCAATCGTCAGTCCTACCCTGGTCAATCGTCAGCCCTACCCTGGTCAATCGTCAGTCCTCCCCTTGTCAATCGTCAGTCCTCCCCTTGTCAATCATCAGCACTCCCCTTGTCAATCATCTGCCCTCCTCCAGTCAAACATCAGCACTCCCCTTAGTAAAGTATCAGTGAAAAGTTAACTTTAAAATTATGTTTTTGCGCATTCATAATCACAAAATGTCACCTTTATTAAAATACTGTTGTGTATTTGCTTAGCTAGATTCATTATTTTCAGTTAAGCCGTTCTGCTAAAGAATGTTATCTTAAATCAAATGTTTGGCTGGCTGGCTAGCTAATTTGTTTAGCTGGCTGCTGCTAACTGGCCGGATGCCCAGCTAGTGGACTGGCTGGCTGGCTTAAGCACACCAAGAAATACAATCAATTTGTTTCAGAAAGTAGTGCATTTAATATATTTGATCACTGGCTAGTCATTAAATTAAAGCTAATATTAACAATCCTAGCAGGCGTCGGCCTGGCTAGCCATCCAGGCAGTAGCCGCAAGCCAGCCATCAACGCCACACATTGGATTTAAGATAACGTTCTTATAATCGTTTGATCAAAAATAAATAGATACAGTTTAGTTAATTTCTTGGTGTGTGCTTAAGCTAGCCAGTCGACTAGCCAGGCAGCCGGCCAGGTAGCAGCAGCCAGCTAGCCAGCCAGCCAGCTAGCCATCAACGCCAAATATTTGTTTTAAGATAACGTTCTTTAGCAGAACGGCTTAACTGAAAATAATGAATCTAGCTAAGCAAATATGCAACAGTATTTCAACAAAGGTGACATGTTGTGATTATGAAAGCGCAAAAACACAATTTTAAAGTGGATCTTAGTCAAGCTAGCACCTCTTCTATATTGAGTGCATGTGTTTACAGTTCCAGTTTTTCTGCTTGTTTTATTCGCAGGGAAAAATCGTATAATTTTGAATGGGGGCAGCTGATACTTTACTAAGGGGATGTCTGATGTTTGACTAGAGGAGGGCAGACGATTGACAAGGGGAGGAATGACGATTGTCAAGGGGAGGGCTGACGATTGACAAGGGGAGGACTGACGATTGACCAGGGGAGGACGGATGATTGACCAGGGGAGGACGGATGATTGACAAGGGGAGGGCTGACGATTGACCAGGGGAGGAATGATGATTGACCAGGGGAGGAATGACGATTGACAAGGGGAGGGCTGATGATTGACCAGGGGAGGACTGAAGCTTAAACGGGGGATGTTTGACAAGAGGAGAGTGGATATTTGACCAAGGGAGGGGTGACATTTGACCTGGGCAGGGGTGATAACCGAGGAGGAGGAAGAACGGAGTTTCTTTGGAGGAATGATAATGTTCCTAATATGGAATCTGTAGTCTTGTCTTTAATTGCTCACACCAGTACAGCATCCATATTGTCAATGATCATTCCTCCCCTGGTCAATCGTCATTCCTCCCCTGGTCAATCGTCATTCCTCCCCTGGTCAATCGTCAGCCCTCCCCTGGTCAATCATCCGTCCTCCCCTGGTCAATCGTCAGTCCTCCCCTTGTCAATCGTCAGCCCTCCCCTTGTCAATCGTCATTCCTCCCCTTGTCAATCGTCTGCCCTCCTCTAGTCAAAGATCAGCCATCCCCTTAATAAAACATCAGCTGCCCCCATTCAAAAGTATACGATTTTTCCCCGCGAATAAAACAAGCAGAAAAACTAGAACTGTAAACACATGCACTCAATATAGAAGAGGTGCTAGCTTGACTAAGATCCACTTTAAAATTGTGTTTTTGCGCTTTCATAATCACAACATGTCAACTTTGTTGAAATACTGTTGCATATTTGCTTAGCTAGATTCATTATATTCAGTTAAGCCGTTCTGCTAAAGAACGTTATCTTAAATCAAATATTTGGCATTGATGGCTAGCTAGCTATTTGGCATTAGCCAGACCGCAGTGCGTCTGCTGACCAAGTCCACCAGCTCCAAATAAACTGCTTTCAAGTCCTCTTCTTTACAACCTCAACTGTATCTTAAAAAAGCAACATTAGCAAATGAAAAAAGATTGTAAGCAAACAATAGTGTGTTTAATGAGTAACGTAAATCCGCGAGCAGCTGAGTGGATAGCCTACACTGTATCATTGAATATCCCCAAGGGCAACACAACTGATAAACTGGAAGCAACATAAAATCCTTGCGGTTGGTGGGTGTCCCTTTAGTTGATGCTTGGCAATGTGGGTGGATTGATTTCCTGCCTGTTGGGCCCTGTTTGGGGCCTCCCCCGGATAGGGCCACAGTGTCACTTGACCCCCCTGTCTCAGCTCCAAGGTCTTACGCTGCTATACTATTGTGCTGGGGAAGTAGGGTCAGTTCTCCTTCTCCACTATAAATCCTTGTAGATCTAAGGAATGCATTTTCTAAATTTTCCCTGTCTCCTGCCAGTTTTAACCTAGGAGGACATAAGGTCTTGGCCCACACCTGCAGAGTACCAGGCTTGAAAGACCCGTTGCTGTCCCTGTCCAAAGTCCTCCTGGTTGTGTTGCAGATCAAGACGATACCTGACGATTTCAGCTGCCACTGTGCAGCTCCCACTTCCCCCGTATTGTCCCTGTTCATCTGGTCATGCTTTTGACCTGGACTAAGTTTAAATAGAATATGGACTCAGCCCACATGCATTTATTAATTATTACAATTTGTACTCTTAATATGTTCACCTGGCACAGCCAGAAGAGGACTGGCCACCCCTCTGAGCCTGGGTCCTCTCTAGGTTTCTTCCTAAATTTCGGCCTCTTAGGGAGTTTTTCCTAGCAACTGTAATTCAACACTACTGTTGTTTACTCCTTGGGGTTTAAGGCCGGGTGTTTGGTAAAAGCACTTTGTGTCAACTGCTGATGTAAAAAGGGCTTTTTAAATAAATTTGATTTGATTTGATGGCATCATTTCACTGACCTTGTGAGAATCATGAGCACAGTTGGACCAGTCTATAGTCACTTTTGACTGCCTATTTTCAAAATGTCACCAGATTGCACCATGCACGCCACTGAATGGCATGCATAACAAAATGTGTGTCTCAATAAAATATAGAGTGAGTTTATTAAATGTTGAACAAAATACTCCCAAATGAGTTTTTTCTTTGTTTCTATCATCCTCTCTCTCCAGTATGCAGTGGAGAGAAACAGCCAATAAACTAAAATCTTTATTATTATTATAATTAGGTAAATCTTTTTATTATTTTTCATTCATGCTTTTTGATATTATGCATATTTTAAATTTAAAAACAAAAGGAGTCTTACATTTAAATATAACGAATATAGCAATTGTCGGTTAGGTATGTCAGATATTTTCGGCCACTGTAATGAGAGAAAGAAAAAACATACAATGGCATGTGCTACTCTTAAACCTTTCCCTAACAACATGTTTGGATCCAACTAAGCCACACTAAGTCTTACCCTAACCCTAACCCAACCCACTCTAAAAGCCCTCTTAAAGAAGCATAAACAAACACACAACTGAAAGATTAAGGAGCGAAGGGAAGGCACTCATTTAGGATTGGACAGGAATCTGATCATGTACAAAATAAGAACTGTGACAAAATAAGTTAATTAAAAATCTTCTAATTGGCAAAAGTAAATAGTAAGAGTGACTACTCCTACTACTGAATAGTAAGAGTAACTCTGGTCAGTTATAGTTGCATACTTACTGACATGGCTGCCACCTACTTTTCCTTACCATGGCTGTCATTTTATCAATGACTGTTTTTGGCCCTTTATGAATGAAACAAAAACAATTATGTTATTCTTTGCAATGGCTTGCGTTGTGATTGCGTCATATACAACCACACCTATTACTAACTTACAAAGGGACCCAAACTGTGATGAAATTTGATATCCTGACTGCAGAGTTAATTTTGCTGCCTATTTTACTGCTACTTAGATTTGCGTTTTCTCAGTTCACAAAAACTCTGGACAACAGCACTTAAAAGTAAACAGGCACCATTCAAATAGTACTGCAATCAAGTATGTGTCCCTCGTCCAATATTCTGCTGACCCTAATTATCCCATTCATTGGGTTGAGTTAACTAGTGGCGGGCATAAACCTTTTGCCATTTGATGTTGCATGTTTGATTAACTTGCACACTAAACAAAATAAGCTTTGATTAACTATTTTTCCCTATCATACTCCCTTTATATACAACCCACAAAAACAATCTATCCGAGAATTCAGAAAATCAGATTGGGACAATGCACTGTATACTGTATATGTATATTGGTAGTATTTACAGAAAACCCCCCTCATCTGTTAATTGGATCAAAGTAAAGTTACATCAATGTTCTTCCCTTACATTTAGTTCTGACAAGCCTCCCTAACTCTGTGCTTCACAACTGTCTCCACTGTTCTCATGAAGGTCTTAGCCTTGCAATCTGAAATGTGAAAAAGATTGTTTCAATTATGTAATAATTAATTATTATTACACCCGATGGAATAGTAATGCATTTCTGTCATTACTCAAAACATAGCAAAACATCCTGTGGATTACTTAATTAATTTTCACTGTCTTTGCATTACCGCTAGACAGACAAAATATTCTATGTTATAGTGCCTCGTTGGCACCGCTGAGTACAAATGAAATAGTCAGTGACACATTGAAAATAGTACCTAGACTTAGGTAACATTGAAAACAATAGCTACATTCATGTGCCTTTGAAAGTAGTACCTAGGCTCATGAACTGTTAGAAATTAGCCGTTTCTTATAGTGGTTGAAATAATGATTTTTTTACCCGGTCGTCAAGGGAGAGATGAATTCAATTATTTATTGCAGCATTTGAAAGTCTATTGTTCATGACGTTACAGACTCAATACTCTGTCTTACAAACTTGATCTCATCTAACTCAATCTCAAAGAAGCTTCCGTTCGTACCTCTACTTTATAGACAATGCAACACATCACAGTACTGTAAGCCCACTGGCTAATTACTGTTGTGCTTTGACTGAATGTGATTTCCTGTGTATGGATAAGCAGATGTTCTGTTGTCAACTAAACATAGACTTCAACAGTACCATTGAATAGTACCTAGACTCATACCTTTACACTTTGGCTTCTTTCTCTGCTTTCCTGGCGCTATCTCTCTGTTATTCTGTCCTGCTGTATCCCCTACTTCCTCTGAAACAGGTCGATGCTATAGTAAGAACATACAAAAATACCTTAAATTTTACCTTTCAGGAGGATCACGAACAAATATATAATTAATACACTGTCTTTCTCAATACCAATTTGTGTATTACTTCAGTGGTTACACAAACTGTGCTTCAGCCACTTTAGTGTGTTTACTGTATAGATTTGAAGTCATCATGCAGCAAATTCATACAGACTTTTTGTGGAAATAAATAAAAAACAAACTATCCAAACTACAAATAAAACAGCTCAAAAACTAAACTAAACACTACCATGCCATTACATGCCACCCCAACAAACACAGCACATTAATTCATTTTAGTTTCTAGTGGAGCAAAATAGTCCATAACGAATGTTGATTATATCAACCTGTATTCAAACTCAAAGACAATTAATGTACTGCTCAGTTTAAATAAATAAAAAAAGTCCACACCCACAACTGTGTTGGGATGTTGAGGTCTCCACAGTTTCCTTGGCCTGGGCCTCAGAAAGAGGGGAGGTCACTGAGGGTCCAATGGCCTGTGCCTCAGGAGAGGAGGCTATTGCAGGTCCCCAGGGGTTTTTTTCAGGCGCCCTGTGAAGCTGTTGCAAACCTACAAGAAGCTGTTCAAATGATAATTAATGTTGATTTTAAAAACGGGAAGTGAGAGAAATTAGTACATGACCCACAACACAAGATAATCACTGCAATTATTTTGTTTAATCAAATGTAATTACACATCTTTAGTGTGTAATTAACAAAACTGATAACTTACTAATTTACTAAGTTTTTATGATTTATTACACAATGCGCATAACAGAGTCTGAATTACTTTTAAGTAGATACTCATAAAGACGTGATCTTTTTTAAAACATCTCTGTGGGGGCCCTCTGGAATTGGACCCAAGGCAGTCACCATTTCAGCTACCCACTTCTGATTACCCTTCCTGGTCTCCTTCCCCAGAAGCAGCATGGGTTTATAACCAAGCTCGTGTAACTCCTGCACACAAAACACAAACATTAACACACCATGTCTTGGATTTTTACAGACAATACTAAAGCAAATCACAGTGTTTGGATAAATATACGAACTAATTCATTCACTAATTCATATATGAAGAAATCAATAAACAGGCTCAGATGGTTGATTCATGAAATTGGTTTTAAATCAGATATTCAGTAAAAAAAAAAACAATTACAGCATTTGCAATAACTCACCGGTCAAAAAGTGGTTCCGCACCAGTGCCCGATAGAGAATGAAGTTCCGCACCAATGCCCGATAGAGAATGAAGTTCAGAATAATAATAATATGAAAAATAGAATTACCTGTTCCAAAAAATCAGCGCTAACTCAGAGTTCAATGTTATTCTTAGCCTTGCTAATTTCGCTTAGTTAGTTAGGTTCCTGGTTGCTAGCTATAGAGAGCTAGTTTAATTATTTTGCTTCTTTGCAGTTTTTGTAGTGTATGCTGTAGTTGGCAAGGGAGGAATTGGCAGTTTGTTGTCCTGGTCTCTTGCTGCTTCCAATTGTGTACTAATGCTATATATATCAGCCAAATCTAAAATTGCATCATACTACGTACGAGTACATACTGTTTAGTGTACAGTAAGCTAGTATGCCAGTACTGGGACCGATTAGTCTGTCTGGTCTGTGTCCAGGTGCTGTTTGTCCCATGTGAGTTGAATAGGTTACCTACAAGTCGTTGGTTTAATGTGGGGGAGGACAGCCTGCCCCTTGGTTAAAACCTGGGTATGGACAGAACAAAGGGAATGTGTATTGTTGACATAAGACAGCTGGGCAGCATCTTACCACACCCCTTTTAACTGTAATAAATACTGACTGTTCATCTATTTACCTCAGAGATTCCTCAAAGTATTATTCTGTAAGCTTTTGATACGTCTCTCTATTTGCAAATAAACTGCTAATTATGCCAAGAGAATTTTGTCTCTGTACTTACTCCTTTAAGAGTTCCTATCGATGGAATTACCATCACAACACCAGAACCCGGTCCACAACTTGTTTATAGGGGACAAAACTTTTGTTTTTATTCTGAAAAAATCCTACCTAGTTCAGCTTGAGTACTTGGTATCAGTACTTGGTATCGGCAAGTACCCAGATATAAGTACTCGTACTTGTACTCGGTCTGAAAAAAAAGTGGTATCTTTGCGTCCCTACTATTACATGTGGATGAGCCCTCTGAAAAGGACTTTGAGTCAGAGAACATTTTGCTACACACCTTGTTTATTCGCTTGAATATTTATTTTTCTCAAAATATGTTGTGACCAAAATTTGTGAAAATTGGAACTAGTTAGAAGACTTGGAGAAAATAAATATATAATGAATCTCTACGGAGAATTGAATGCTGCTACACCTAAAGCCAAAATTATCTCTCAATTCCAATAATTAGTTAACAAATCCACTTGATTTGTATTGAGGGATGACCCCTCTATATGTCCACCAAATACAGAACACTTTTACTGTAGCATTTTGGAGAAATGCCACACCATGTATCAAAATAAACTACTGTACTGTTTTTGTATTTAAAAATACTTTTACAAGGGAGCATGAAATCACTTCGCAAACCTTCCATCTATCGGCCTCTTTGATCTATACCTTCATCAGTACACTGACTCAGTTGATTAAGTTTTAGGTATTAAGACAATGTTTGATAACAACAGCTTTTCTCTGCCTAACGACTCGTGATAAATCTGACATATGCAACCAGTTAACAGATTATTAACATATCCCTGTGACCACCCAGATGAAGGTTAGTTTTAAAGTAACCAACAGTTTAATATTTGACTAACAGTTTGCTAATGTTAGAAATCAGTCGTTTCGTATAATCGTTGAAATAATGATCGCATACCCGGTCGTGAAGGGAGAGAGTAATTCAGTTATTTATTGCAGCATATGATAGTCTTGTTCATGATTTTACAGACTCGGTCTTCATACACGATGTCCTACGAACTCAATTTCATCTCACTCAATCTCAAAGAACGTCCGGTTGTCCTCTACTTATAGACATCACAGGACAGAATTACTGTAAGCCCGTTGGCTATTTACTGTTGCGCTTTGAATGAACGTGACTTCCTGTGTACAGATAAACAGATGGTCTTTTGTTAACTAAACTTAACAACCATACACTTCAACATGCCCCCATATCAAACATTTAAAGAAAAACATTTAAAAAACAAATGTTTGATAAAACATTAAAAATACAATAAAAAATTTTTTCATAAACTTGTTACAAATGACTAAGACAAAACAACAAAAAGGAGTATCTGACCAATGAGGTCCTATTGTTCCTCAAATGAAAATGAATGTAAACAAGACAATTGACACACCCCACTCTATGTATGACAGTCATCAATCCCTCCCCCACCTCAGATTATAAGGGTCGGGAAACATATTCACATCAACAGGCTACTATCAGTGTTAACGGTGTTCAGCAGAATATCTGACGAAAACATGACATGATTAAAACATTTCCCCAGAGTCCATTGAACAGTCAAAACATCCCTTGTCCGTATCATGATCCATGCTACAATATCATACAAAAGACTCACACATATCCTGTTGTATCTGTGAAAGATTCTACCTTTAAATAGAGAAAAATTCTACCTTTGACCTGGACCTCAATTTTAACCCTTAGTAATAGGCTACTCTGATTTAATGGGAAACAATGGTTGGGGCCATCCTAGGGGTCTGCCCCCCTTCCTGGAGCCCTTAGCTTCACCCACTTGTGGTGAGCCATTAAAAAGTCCAAATTCATTGTTTAATGTATAAGAAATGTAAGTTTCCACACATTAAAAATCTGACAAGGTCCTCAGACTGTAGGAAGATATGTTATTCTTTCAACTATGGGACACAGCGTGTCTCCTTAACATGAAAGACTATTACCATGTGGATTCTTCATTCTATCACGAGAGAAAACACAATATTTTTACCTTTTGTAAGAAAACCATGAGACTATTTTACCAGATTAGAAAATTATAATTGTACCAATTTCTAATTTATCACTAGGTTTACATGTGACACGTGTGCTAGCGAACAGCTCAGCATGCAGCAGAAAATTACCATGCGGTGGGCCTGGTAAAGGCCTAACCACATTGTTGTGAGAGCCCCCCTTGAGGCCTTACGGATTAAAACATTAGCAAAGCAATAAATGCGTTTGACTCAAATTACATAGTGAAAATGAAGGAACCCAGGGCCCACTGCACCAGCATAAGGTCTGACGATTTCATCCTGGTACCTAACAGCAGTCAGGGTACCGTTGGCTAGCACATGGAGGTCTGTGCAACCCTCCAAGGATATGACTCCCCAGACCATCACCCACCACCAAACCGGTCATGCTGGATGATGTTGCAGGCAGCATAATGTTCACCACGGCATCTCCAGACTCTTTCACGTCTGTCACGTGCTCAGTGTGAACCTGCTCTCATCTGTGAAGAGAACGGGGCGCCAATGGTGGACCTGACAATTCTGATGTTCACTGGTAAATGCCGATCGAGCTGCTCGGTGCTGGGCTGTGAGCACAGGTCCCACTAGAGGACGTCGGGCCCTCATGGAGTCTGTTTCTGACTGTTTGGTCAGAAACATGCGCACCAGTAGCCCAATGGAGGTCATTTTGTACGGCTCTAGCAGTGCTCCTCCTGTTCCTCCTCGCACAAAGAAGCAGATACCGATCCTGCTGCTGGGTTGATGCTCTTCTACAGCCCTGGCCAGCTCTCCTCGTGTAACGGCCCATCTCCTGGTATCTCTTTTATGTTCTTGAGACTGTACTGGAAGACACAGCAAACCTTGTGACGGCACATATGGATGTGTGATCCTGGAGGAGCTGGACTACCTGTGCAACCTGAATGGGCTGCAGGTACCGCCTCATGCTACCAGTAGTGACAAAGACACTAGCAAAATGCAAAACTAGAGAAGAATCAGTCAGGAAGGATAATAAGAGAGCAATTGTCTGTGGCCACCACCTGCAAAACGATTCCCTTTTTGGGGGTTGTTTTGCTGTTGCCTCTCCAGTGCACCTGTTGTCACTTTCATTTGCACCCAAACAGGTGACATTGATTCACAATCGCTTATGCTTCCTAACTGGACAGATTGATATCCCATGAAGTTTAATTGACTTGGTGTTATACTGTGATGATTACATGTTCCCTTCATTTTTTGAGCAGTGTGTAATAATAAATTGTCAGGCAATTATTCATGCAATGGTATACAAAATCATGATCCTACTAAACAGCTAATTCAATTAGGGTGCAATCATTTAGCAATCAATTATTTATTTAGTAATCATTGGACACCTATTTGGAAGTTGAAAACAAATATTTGAGCACTTTGACAACAATTATTAAATGATCAATATGTTTTGATTTTAAATGTAGCCAGAAACGTAATCAGAAAGTAGCAACACAACTTGTCAAGGAGTATTAACCCAACTCCAACAACTGAATTTATTGATAGCTTCAGAATATAGGTATAGAGGACACATATACAATAATAGTGTAGTAAGAACATTTACTTAAACTCCAATAGAGAATACTACAATAGAGTATACTACAGACCTGTATTCCAAAACAGTTCAAAAGTTCTACCAGAATCAAACGTGTGACTTACAGGTGCTGGTCATATAATTAGAATATCATCAAAAAGTTTATTTATTTCAGTAATTCAATTCAAAAAGTGAAACTTGTATAATGTATACATTCATTCCACACAGACTGATATATTTCAAGTGTTTATTGCTTTTAATTTTGATAATTATAACTGACAACTAATGAAAACCCCAAATTCAGTATCTCAGAAAATTAGAATATTGTGAAAAGGTTCAATATTGAAGACACCTGGTGCCACACTCTAATCAGCTAATTAACTCAAAACACCTGCAAAGGCCTTTAAATGGTCTCTCAGTCCAGTTCTGTAGGCTACACAATCATGGGGAAGACTGCTGACTTGACA
>JACXGI010019849.1:0-11693 GCA_016801175.1 Esox masquinongy | reverse complement strand
GTATTCTTCCTATGAGTGGGCTATGGGGTAGGGTGGCAAGACGGAAGCCTTTTCTTACAAAGAAAAACATCCAAGCCCGGCTGAAGTTTGCAAAAAGAAACATCAAGTCCCCCAAAAACACGTGGGAAAATGTTTTACGGTCTGATGAAACCAAGGGTGAACTTTTTGGCCATAATTCCAAAAGGTATGTTTGGCGCAAAAACAACACTGCACATCACCCAAAAAAATCCATACCCACAGTGAAGCATGGTGGTGGCAGCATCATGCTTTGGGGCTGTTTTTCTTTAGCTGGAACCGGGGCCTTAGTCAGGGTGGAGGGAATTATGAACAGTTTCAAATACCAGGCAATTTTGGCACAAAACCTTCAGGCGTCTGTTAGAAAACTAAAGATGAAGAGGAAGTTCACCTTTCAGCACGACAACGACCCAAAGCACACATCCAAATCCACAAAAGCATGGCTTCAGCAGAAGAAGATTAACATTTTGGAATGGCCCAGCCAGAGCCCAGACCTGAATCCAATTGAACATCTGTGGGGTGATCTGAAGAGGGCTGTGCACAGGAGATGATCTCGCAATCTGACAGATTTGGAGCGCTTTTACAAAGAAGAGTGGGCAAATATTGCCACCTCAAGATGTGCCATGCTAATAGACTCCTACCCAAAAAGACTGAGTGCTGTAATTAAATCAAAAGGTGCTTCAACAAAATATTAGTTTAAGGGTGTGCACACTTATGCAACCAGGTTATTGTGCGTTTTTTACTTTTTTATTTTTCCCCTCAAAGATTTCAGTTTGTTTTTCAATTGAATTGTTCATGTTATAGGTCACATTAAAGGTGGAAAAAGTTCTGACATGATTTATCTTTGTCTCATTCTTTTACATCACAAGAACCTGGCATTTTAACAGGGGTGTGTAAACTTTTTATATCCACTGTAACTGTCACTGGTCCTAGGGGCTTGGCATTCCATGTTTAGGCATATTAAATATCTATTAATATAAATTAAATAGCTTCTGAGGACCACAGCAAAAAATTCAATAAAAATGTATATGCTTACATACAGTATCTCACAAAAGTAAGCACACCCTTCACATTTTTGCAAATATTTGATTATATCTTTTCATGTGATAACACTGAAGAAATGACACTTTGCTACAATGTAAAGTAGTGAGTGTACAGCTTGTATAACAGTGTAAATTTGCTGTCCCCTCAAAATAACTCAACACACAGCCATCAATGTCCAAACCGCTGGCAACAAAAGTGAATACACCCCTAAGTCAAAATATCCAAATTGGGCCCAAAGTGTCAATATTTTGTGTGGCCACCATTATTTTCCGGCACTGCCTTAACCCTCTTGGGCATGGAGTTCACCAGAGCTTCACAGGTTGCCACTGGAGTCCTCTTCCACTCCTCCATGACGACATCACATAGCTGGTGGATGTTAGAGACCTTGCGCTCCTCCACCTTCCGTTTGAGGATGCCCCACAGATGCTCAATGGGGTTTAGGTCTGGAGACAAGCTTGGCCAGTCCAACACCTTTAGGCTCAGGTGCTTTAGCAAGGCAGTGGTCGTCTTGGAGGTGTGTTTGGGGTTGTTATCATGTTGGAATATTGCCCTGCGGCCCAGTCTCCGAACTTACCTGAGTGAATTTACTCCGACTGTAAGCAAAACACACTTGTCTATGTACTCCTCACCTGGTTGCCGCCACACACGCTTGACACCATCTGAACCAAATAAGTTTTTCTTGGTCTCATCAGACCACAGGACATGGTTCCAGTAATCCATGCCCTTAGTCGGCTTGTCTTCAGCAAACTGTTTGCGGGCTTTCTTTTTGCATCATCTTTAGAAGAGGCTTCCTTCTGGGACGACGGCCATGCAGACCAATTTGATGCAGTGTGCGGCATATGGTCTGAGCACTGACAGGTTGACCCTCCACCCCTTCAACCTCTACAGCAATGCTGGCAGCACTCATACATCTATTTCCCGAAGACAACCTCTGGAAATGACGCTGAGCATGTGCATTCAACTTCTTTGGTCGACCATGGCGAGACCTGTTCTGAGTGGAACCTGTCCTGTTAAACCGCTGTATGGTCTTGGCCACTCAGTGTCTGGCAATCTTCTTATAGCCTAGGCCATCTTTATGTAGAGCAACAATTATTTTGTATATATTGTATATGTGTTGTTGTCTCCACTGTGCCCCATGGACTATTGTTTGCATGTTGCTTATGTGAGGTGCTGTTTTTTGCCAGATAAGAAAAGTAAGACTTATTGATCGTTTTTCCTTGTTTTTGTTTTCCTTCCTTTTTTGCCTCGCCTTTACACACTCGTTCCACTTGCACCGTCACAAACACTTTCCGATAAAGGTACATTAATTATTTTAAGTTCAACGTTTATTTACCAAATGTACTGAACACAGTGTCATCCTGCACAATGAAATTCTTGTGACATGGCACACAACCTCTACGTAGTAAGAATTCAGAAATATATAAAGCAAAAATATAGCAAAAACATGACAATAGTACACATAACAATGAAAACTAGCAGCATTTAAAATAAATGGATGGGGAATATGACCAGTGTGGGTAGAAGTATTGAATATTATAGATATAGCAAGTATAGCAATAATATACATAATATAAAGTTGCAGCAATTATAAAAAATAGAGTAGGATTGGGAATATGATCAATATAGAGAGATAGATAAAACTTTATTGATCCCCAAAGGGAAATTTCAGTGTCACAACCGCAGAAAGTACACACACACAAGTTACAGTAACTCACACTTAACACCGAACAGATATGAGGTAGGTACAACCACTAACAAAAATGGTAAGCAGCTTATAGAATTCACACCTGTTGAAACCTGTCACAGGTGTATATATAGTTTTGGCTACAAATCCAATTATAAACCCAGATCTAAACTATAAAATATAAAAAATATAAAATATATCGAAACAATGTACACATGTGCAACTATGCAATATTGGATATGTGCAGTGCAGGAATCATTAAATTACATTCAGAGGGGAGTAATTATGTATAGCAATTGCAGTGGGTAGGAAAGATTTTCTGTAACGATCCTTGTTACAGCAGAGCTGTAGGAGTCTCCTGCTGAATACACTCTGCTGCCTATCTACTGAACTAATTGTATCTTTCATTGGCCAAAACTACATCAAGTGTCACGGTCTTCCTTAGCTCACTAGAAATTGTACGTATGGGTTCAACTGCACGACAGTTTTATACTCACTGAGACAAAAAAAGTATTGGTATACACACAAATGTCAGAACACACATGTATGCGTGCACACACACACGGCTCAGCCATTAAGGATGATGGTCAAAAAATGGTTGCGCAACAAAAGACCAATATGGAACAGTAAATTCTTTCAGGTTCTTTATTCTTTCTATGCCCAATTACTGTATAATTCGGCAAAGAATATTTACCACACTGTAGTGGTTAAAAACACTTTGGATGAACATTTAGACTATTAAATACTTAAACAACTTACTGGGTGACAAAATGGACATGTGGTGTGAGAGCATGTGAAAAGTTTCAGTTCTGTGAGTCTCACGGTCAATGCATGAGAATTTGCAGCCCTGATGATGACATTGTAAATTTATGTAGGCCTAATAGGCCTACTTTCTAACAGGCCTGGTAGCTATTGCTATTTTTCTCCAAAATGCTCAAACTTACCAAAAAAAAACTATAAATATGGAAATTTGTAAAATATGTGAACTTTTTCTATGCATGCATTCCTATGATGGTAAACATGGTGAAGGAAAACATAATTTTTCCCTCAGAAACTTTCTAAGACCAATATTATCTGCTAGGCTAGCGAGTGTTGTCATTGCTAACAAGCACATTGTTATCAGAATAAATGTTTGAGCTACTCAACAGTAAACTCCAAATGAGAGAAACTCTAAATCCATTGCTTTGCAGAGAAACACCATTTTAGTCACACTCAATAATATACCTTTCAACAAGTTGCCTTTCAACTAGTGGCCAGTGATAGACACTACAACTTATTTTCCCTCTTCCAAGGCAATTCCAAAACTTATATAGCAATTTTTTTATGCACAGTGGTAATCCAAGGTGCATTACAATTTTAGATTAAAAGACAGTTCATGAAAGAAAGGCAATCGATACATTAATAGACTATTTGTAAAAAAAGACAATTGATTTTTATGAAAAAAGATAAATAGTGTAGTAGTGGTGTAAAAAATTGATTTAACTAAACTAAAAGCATCCATGAACAGTGTGGTTTTGAGTCCTGATTCAAAAGTTTTTGAAGGTTAGGCTACTTTTAATATAGACAGGTAGTCTGGTCCAGAGATGTGCAGCATGGGTTGCTTCACCCAGTTTAGCCCTGGCACTCACCAATTTTAGCCCCAAGCAGCATTGCTTTGTATTCAATTCTGTGTAGGAACCCTGTGTAGTCACTTAAGAATCAGGGTAATGTGGTCTGACCTTTTGGTCCCTGTAAGAACTCTAGCAGCTGCATTTTGAATAAGTTGAAGCTTTTGATGGTCTTTTTGGGGACCATCAAAATACCATTGTCGTAGTCAACCCTGCTAGAAATAAAAGCTTTTATGTGGCTATTTAAGTGAACTATAACACCAAGGGGGACACAGAGGTCATAGTGGTCTTATTTAATTTGTGAAGTCTAATTTAAAATAATTGTTAAAATTGTAACTGCACAGATCAAGAAATGCATCTTGGTTGGTTATTACATTATGCACCATATTATTACATTTTCATAAAAAAAAAGTCCAACTCCCACATTTTGTAATAATCACGGCACTATGTAATAATTTATTACAATACGCAGGGACACTCATTACATATTGCGTTCAAGCTATTTATTACAAAATGTGGCAGATAATTACAAAATGCAGGTCATTATTACATAATGAACTGAAAATGTATTACATTTTTTCAAGTTATTAGATAATGTGTTGTTATTACATAATGTGTTGTTACAGCCCCTAAAAGTCTAGATCGTTCCCTAGCCACCTGTTAACAAACCTACACACAACATACAGTACACGGTTCAGAAGCATGGTTACCCTCCTGTCCGGTCAAGTGTTCACTAACCTGTATTTAGAAGCTTTAGGATCAGCAGTTGAATGAGTATGTGATGGACCCCAGCCATTTCACTGTTGTGTCTGTAACAGCTTGGTCCTCGGTTCAGTGTGTTGTTGGGTTTAACTTGTTCATACTTAGATGTCACTACTTGATTAGCTAATGCCCTCTATTTATATTAAAGAGTGACATTATCTATTATAAAATCTGTATAAAATCTGTCCGTTTCTCAAAAACTGTACATGTTGACACAAAACCTGCTACTTTAAATTATTAATTCAAGTGATCCAAAAAATCATCAAGGGTTATTCAACACGATTCTGTTATGTTGACAACAAATCAACTTGGATTACACACCTTCTATATTTTGACCCATTGACCACTTCCTCTTTCTTTTCTCTGGTCTTTCAAGTTTGTGGTGGTGGCAGTAAATTTCTCAAAAGGAAAACAAAACCACAGTTTGTACATTCAAATGCCCAGAAACAGATCAAGGGCACCACCACTAGTTAACACAGGAAGATAGCGAAGGACTACTGTTAACTCAGGAGTACTGCTCCAGTAACTGAAGTTCACTGTTCAAAATGTCAGAAAGTAAGACATTTCTGAATGCTTTCATTCCTAGTAAATTTTATAACTTGTGAGGACCGCATCAAAAAATAAAATCAAAATGTGTATGCTTACATAAATACTCTAACCCGATCATTTGGTAACACTTTCCAATGAGGGTAAATTAATTAGCCCTAAGGAATACAGTAGTTAACATGGACAAATGCAGAACAAAGACATAAACAAATAATTAATAATGATAACCATTACTATATTAATGATTTACAAATGCATTAACTAACACTGTCAACTGTAATTTGCTCATGTTGACACAGGACATTAACTCATGTTGTTATTTGCAGACAGGGGCGTAGAATTAGGGGGAAACGGGGTGGTCATGACCCCCCCAATATTACAGACAGGTCAATGTGACCCCCCAGGAAAAGTGTGATAATCCTGGGATAAATTGACCTTGACGTTCCAAATATAAACTACAAACGCCTTTGTTTGCAGGAACAGACAGTTTGTACTGTAATTTGTTAATGTTGATACAGGACATGCATTCACGTAGCAAGTTGTTTGCGTGAACAAAATAGGACGTGATGAGACAGAAAACATTGCTTTTCCTTCTAAGGTTCTCATGATGGTGTAACTGGTAGAATGGTATACAGTCCCAGCGTAATGTGTCCACGTTTCTCTGCCCCCTACTTTACTCTACGCAATATGCTTAAGGACCAGAGACAGTTTTAGCTGTGATTTTGAGTATAGGTTCATGTGGATTGACCGTATATTAGTGACTTTAAAAAAGTGTGCGTGTGTGTTTTATGCTGAAAGATGAAGGCACAGTGGGTATCTTAAATACATATCTTCTGGTATATTTATTATGGCCCAGGATTCAAATCAATATAAATCTAGCTCCAAGTCCACTTCTATAACTCTCTTTTTTTTTTTAACGGATGTCAGAGCCATAGTGAGAAACCACCGTATCTGAACAACTACAGTACCCAAACATTGAAGTTCGTAGTTGGGCCATCGATAATTGTGAACTCACCCACCCAATTACATTAAATGCAACTGATATTCATATTCAAAACAAAACATAATATTTATCTGTTTTTCTTATCCATATACCAGCAGGTAAAATGAGCCTCAGAACCTTTCCCAAAATAATTCAAGGACATTCCCAGAGCATTCCTAACTTTGTAACCTTTAGAGAACATTCCCAGTGCATTCTCTAAATATTCTTAAAAGAGGAAAAAAAATATTCTAAGAATATGTAGAAAAGTATCCATTGTAATCTACTGGGAACATTGTTAGATCATTAACGAAACCATCCCTGAACCTAAAAAAACTCAAAATGTCCTGGGAACCAACCTTTGTCATTTGGAATGGGATCATGGGTCTGAACAAATGAATGTGTTGCCTTGAGTTTGTTTAAGACTTGGGAACTTTGTAAAGAGAGTTTATTGTCTTATTCTGTTGGTTTACATAGTCTGTGGGTCTGTTCTCAAACCTTCATGGCTTAAAAGGTGGAACTTTCTGCTCACCAGAGTCCCTCCAACGTTAGTCTTGGGGAGAGGGAGGTCCCTCTTTGCTGGTCCCTCTTTGCTTTGCTTCCTGCTCATTCTAGTGGGACCACCCAGTGGCTAGGCCAAGAGGGTGCTGCTGTCGACAGTTAACCTACTCAAGTGAGGGTAATAAAGAGAAACCCTTAAGCATAATAAACCCACAAGCGTAATAGAGAAAAATCCTTACACACAGTTTTGAAGAGTGGAGGACATGAAAAAAGGCAAATGACAAACAACTCTAAAATGGAACGGTGTCTCCACAGCCCACAAGGAGCAGCTTATTCTGCCAGTTGTGACTAATGGTGCTCAGGCACAGTCTCACTCTGGATTTTTGGAGGATATCCAAGGCCTCTGTTTCAGTGGCTACACCGCCTTTCCTCTGAGATGAGATTTCTTGTCTTCTTCAGAAACAGGCAATTTGAGTTTTGCCCATGTCAGAGTCTCAAAATGGATGGTAAAGCTATTACTTCCTGGTCCCCAAAAGGGATGGGGACATTGCATTCCATTCTACACTTAAAGGACTTATATGGGTAGCCCAGTGTGTACAAATTCAAAACGCTCAGTTTGTCATAAAGAGAGGACCATTAGGACAATTAAAATAATAGAAAAAGCTTCTTTAGCATCGGCAAATTTACTGTTGACTTGTCACAGTAACCGATCCCTCCTCATCAGTTCCCTCATGTGACCTACTGAAGGTCTATATGCCTATATATTGTTTTTGTATATTAGTCTATATTGTTGACCTCCAGAAGGAATGAGTTGTGTGTTCCAGTGGGGCATCTTGCCACCACATTCAGCAGCGTCTTCTACACACTGTATAGTGAGTGGAGGGATATTCTGTTCACATAGTTGAACATATCTTGGGAAGTTGGGAACATGGTCTCAGTGCCCCTCTTGACTCCTGTGCATTGGTGAAAGGAAGGTATATCTAACTGTTAGTTTTATTTTTTATTAGCCCCAAAACAGCAGACATCAATCGGCTGACTCATTCAGGATTGTGAGATGCCAGACTGATTAAGTCCTATTGACGATTGGTTGCCAAAGACCCAAGGCCGGATGGCACTTCCGTGTGCACCCTCATTGTCAAGGCATGAGTTACGTTTGTTTGCCTTTGTGAAGCTTAAAAACGTAAAAACGTCAAATTGAAACAATACGATATATTTGATTTGGGGAGGAATTACTAGTAAAAAGTACAGATTAACTAATTATAAGTTTATCTCACATAAAATGCAGGAATCTCCAAATTCATTTCCCTTGATCTTATTCCGTTATTAGGTATTAGAACAATGTTTATACAGGTGCCTACAATTAAACAAATGACTATTTTATAAGGATTGTTTTCATAAAAAATGCACTGACATAAAAAATGCACTCAAATTCAAACACATCATTGAAAAATATTTATTATTGACACCATTTTTTTATTTTAAATATATTTTCCCCTTTAACAAGGCTATGTTTTACAATCTCCCATATTACACCATTTGGCACTGTTTGGACGCATGGTTGAAGCAGCGTGCAAAATTGCAAAACATTAAAGACACTATACAGGTATACTGAGCTCTTACTCTGCACATCTCTATGATAGACTGTACTGAAACTGCAAATGTGAACAACTGTAAAACCATGTATATTATATATTCAACACTCATCTTATAATGCTCACCATCATTATGTAATGTATGTAAACATATAGATATTCTGCATTGTCTCTAAATGGTTTCTATCACAAGAATACCATTTCTGATATGTACTGAAAAATGCACTTAGGTAATACAGGTTTCTGGTTCTGCAATTATGTGCAGAACTCTTTAGTTCAGGTTATTGAAGGACTTCAGTTTCTTACATTTGTTGCAATTTGTTTTATAGTAACTTTTTGATAATTATGTTATTACATATTTATTATGTATATAGTGATGGGTGACAAATTAAAGGAAAAACCAACAAAGTGTTTGTTTTTCCCTGTTGGGCGACAAGCCTCCAAAACAGCTTAAATACGCCTTGGGATAGATTCTCCAAGTCTCTGGAACTCTACTGGAGGGATGGAACACCTGACTTCCAAAAGATAGTTCCTTGTTTGGTGTTTTGATGATGGTGGTGGAAAATGCAGTCTATCACGTCGGTCCAAAATATCCCACAGGCTTCCAATGTGGATGGGGACATTGTCATCTTGGAAGAGATCCAAGGATGAACAATCTTTTAGTTACTTAGATCTTTTCCACTTGCCATCTTGTTCCAACATCAAGGTCACCTAGGCATACAGCATTTTTATACATGCCACTGAGCGTGATAGGATGTTATTTGCTTAATTGTTTTATTTATTGTTTTTTCCCTCCATTTATTATTTTATCTGTCATCTGTTTGTATTTCATGCTACAGGGCTTATTTGAAAAGGGGTCTTAAAATGACTCCCTGTGATCTGCCAAATCCTATCTGTGTAAAGCAAACTCTGTGTAAAAGCAATTTTTTTTGCACAGAAACTGATAGTCGTACATATCATACTAAATTCCAGAACTTAACAGTA
This sequence comes from Esox masquinongy, assembly GCA_016801175.1. Lineage (NCBI taxonomy): Eukaryota > Metazoa > Chordata > Actinopteri > Esociformes > Esocidae > Esox > Esox masquinongy. The sequence continues at coordinate 1,979 of JACXGI010019849.1, read as the reverse complement.
ACATGTCAAGTCTAAATAATGAGGAGAACCAATGTGTTATTAAACCAAGAGACACAACAAGACTATTTAACAGCAACAACAGTAATATTCATTTTCAAACAACAATAATAATAATAATGTTCTGATAGGAACCAAACATTCCTGCTATACACACAAAAATAATCCATCTATCATTTTTGATATTTACCTTTAAAATCAAAATGCAATTATTCTCATTTATACAGATTTTAAGACGAAAATATCTTGACATTACTGGAACCTGTAGCTGCATAATTTCATGTGCCTGTTTATAGTATGTCTGCCATGTGGTCCTGTTGTTATTATTAATAATGTATGTACAGTATGCTGTGTTGTTGGGCGCTGTTGTCTCCATTTTTCTTGTATAGTTTAGTGGTGTCTCTCTCTGTTGTTTTAATGGCTCCTTGTTAGAACTGTGCCATTTCCATTTATCTTCTGTGTTGTCTCTTTTATTTAGACCCAATCCCCATTCCCTAAAGGAGACTGTTTCAAATAATCGATTGCCTGAGTTATTCTCTATTTAAATTGACTCTATTTAAATGTCTTCATACTTACTTAAGAGACTCGTAGTACTAGTCTTCCCTCCATAAACCACCTCATCTCTTGCCTCCTCTAACACTATTCTGGTTTTGTTCGGTAAGGGAAGAAGAGGGGAGGAGACGAGTCGTATTATTGTTGACAGGCAGAATTCTACACAGTGCCCTTTTAATTGGTATGCCTAGAAAAACTAAAAAAAGTAAAATAAATATAAATGAAAACATTACTAAGCCTCCTCTCCTTACATTCAGCAAAACTTTGTTCCAAAAACAAAATAATTATAGATGTATTATTGTAAACATTATTGCAAAGAGAAAACATGGTTTTAGGTATCGCTCAGGAACAGGTTGTGTTCGTTTGGACATGAGTGCATGTGCTAGTTTATAACCTCCAAAGGCCAAAGTAGACTACTAAAAATATATTCTTACTGTGCAAATAGAGGACAGAACTAGAAAAGGAAGAGCTGCATAACTAGACCATTACAGTAGTAATCAGTAGACTTGAGGCAGTACAATTTGAGTTAAACTATTGTCTGTAGCTTCATTTTCTTTCCTTATCTTCCAAATATCAGTGATTCTCCATTTCAGCAAAACTGGTAAAATATCATTAGACAAGCAATGTAGGTAGTTTCAACATGGGTTACAACGCAGGTTGGCAACAGGAGGAGAGGAATAGGTTCATAAAATGGATATCAAATATATTAGACACACCACAAAATCACCAGCAATTCAGTTAAACTGGTTCCCAACAAACAAAATATAAAACATTGTAATCGTGTTTCTGTATATGGTATTATTTTATCGGATACAATGTATTGTTGGGCTTAGACATTGTCAGTTTGCAATGTTGATAACTTTTCCAAATGTTTATAATTTTGTTCCTGACCCCCGACAATCAGCTCGGAATTTTTTTTTCCAGAGGCTAAATGTAGTTGCCTTCCCCTGTTATATTTACCAGTCAAGTACAGTCTCACACTGCATATCTGGATACATCCGAAACAGGACTCACACAGCAGAGCAGCTCAAGTGGCAGTAACCCCTCCAAGACTCAGGTCACAGGCTGGATGCCCAGTGTGGTGATCTCCACCAGGGGGCGCCGACTCACATTCCTTGGGCTCCTCCGCCCCCCGGGCATACATCAACACTAGTGTGACGGTGGCGAAGGTGACAGCGTTGACGGGAAACGCCCTGAGCAGGGTGGAGGTGAGACCTCGTGTGAAGAGTCAGAGCCCCTCCTTCATCACGCTCTGACGTACGCAGTCAGCGATACTGCTGTACTGGTAGACCCCGCCCACGCCGTCGGCCTGGAAACGGGTCTTAATCACGTCAACGGGATAGGTGGACAGCCAGCAGGTAACCCCGGACATCCCGCCGGCAAATAGCAGCTTGGGGATTACATAAGAGTCGCCCGGCTCACAGCCAATG
>JACXGI010019848.1:0-11704 GCA_016801175.1 Esox masquinongy | reverse complement strand
AATTTAGGGTAGGGGGCTCATGCTATAAGAACTGTCTGTGCTGTGATTGTGTTAGACTCTGTTGGACTGAATGCCACACTGTCTCCAGATATATCTGTATGAATAAAAGATAATTGCCGGCACTGCGATTTTGTCTCCTCTTAATCTCTTCTCATTAACCAACTCGGGGAAGTATTTTAGGTCGGTACTTCAATAGTACAAAAGAGTTAACCTATCCAAAAAGCCAACTTTTAGGAGGACTAGACAATTAGAAATAATACCATTAGAAGCCAAAATGTAAAGATCGTGAAAATCGAGATGTGAAGTGTTTTTGAAGCGTTTTGTTAATGTTCTGCAGGCAGGGTGACCATCTTCGATTAAATTTTCCACAGCATTCTTGTAAAACCCAAAATATGACCAGACTTCAGATTCGGTCCTCTTAGAAGGCTGAAAAGTGCAGTCAGCCTTCCGCCATGTTTTCACCCAAAACAAAACCCACATTGCACACTGCGCCTGCGTCAGACTGTTGATAACTGGTTGATGCTGGATAGTATTTACAATTAGTTTTTCAAACTACAGTAATCAAAAGCTTTAAATGATAATTCAAATTTGAAACGGTAATACTAACGTCTGGAATTTTACCGTGGTTAATAGTGAAACCGGTAACCATTTCATCCCTAGTTACAACTGTTATGGCAGCATAACACACACAGGCTAGCTAAGTAGCAATGTGGGTACACAAAGATGCACACAAAGCACCTCAGTAACGGAATTGTAACTGCAGGTTTAGCAAGTCTAGGATAACATTACACAAAGAAACATGATTTAGCTGATGTTACGTACCAGTTGATATAAGTTACGAGGAATAAGCACAACATATTCTAACTTGTTGATAACACTAAGAAACACGATTTAGCTAAGTTAGCTAACGTTACCGTACCAGTTCAACTGTTGATATGCGAAGAAGCACAAAAGATCCGAACTTGAGGATAAACAAAGAAATACAAAATAGTACGCTACTGAACTTGTGGACACGAAGAAACACAAGGGTTAGGTATTGTATCTCAGGCCACCGCTGGTTTTATTCACCACGCCCACTTTCTATAACTTGTTTTACCGGTTTAGAACTTCCGGTCAGCTACCAGTGACTTTAACTAAAGAATTTGAATTTTAATATAACATTGTGAACAGTCATTGTTTAATACAAAACAGTCATGACATTCTTACTCAGTAGCGTAACAACACTTAACGTTAGTTATTTGAAATAACGCAGAAAAGAACTCACCTGTAACTATGCATGTGACTCGGATGTGGAAAAAATCTTGATCTTCATCAAATTGTAGTAAAAGGTCTCATGAATGTCATAATCCACATGTTGTATTGTCCAATTCAGAGCATATAGCTTATACCTTACACCATTTGAAAGAGTCCTTTATTTTACCAAGTCACTAAAATGATCCGGTTTTCCCATCACTACTTTGAAACATGGTATTACTAGCTAGCTAGCATTCTTGTCTGTGTGAACAAAGATGGTCCCTCCCTTGTTTTGGGTAACGTGGCGATTGTCTCGGGTGCAACTCACATTCGCTACAGCGCCATCGACGGACACGGAGGTGTTTAAACACAGTAAAGAACTATCCCCCATGAAACCTTAGTTTGAAAAACAAATTATGGTAGGCAAAGGTGAGAGACGGCTGAGAAAAAGTGTGTGTGTTGTAGAACAAAATGTGAAAATCTCGTAAGCTTGTGTTAACCACAGAGTTTATTTCAGGCATCTAGACCAGTGTTTCCAAATTCTGGTGCTCGGGACCCAAAGGGGTGCATGTTTTTTTTTTTTGCCCTAGCACTCACACACCTGATTCAAATTAAAGACATGTTGATAGGTTGATTACGTCACTCAAGTGTGTAAGTGGTAGGGCGACATTTGAAACAGGTGTGTGAGTGCTAGGGCAAAAACAAAAACGTGCACCCCTTTGGGTCCCGAGGACCAGGATTGGGAAACACTGATCTAGACTAACCAAAAACCAGCTATTGTGGTTCAAGAATATGTTTACATGTCCACAAAAAGGTGATCAAGTCGCTTATAGCTGGCTACTTTACGAATTTTTTCTATCAATCCAAGGATTTGCCAAAACTGGGCATTTGAACTTTTGTAAGGTGGGAGGCCATCCATGTTGATTTGGACCGATACTCACTGCAAGTCTTCTAGTTCTAACAGTTTGGTGAGTATTCCATGCTCAATTCCAGAGTGGTGGTATGTGCCACCCGAGAATTCAGTTGTTTTCACTTCAGTCTTTGTCTTCACAAGGGTTCTTGGGTGTTTAGGCAGGCCTGAGTAGAATCTTGAGTAGTTGTGAGAGTGCATTGTGGGTTATCCTGTTGTCAACTGCCCATTCTGCCAAATTGGTTCTCAAGACCTCTTCATCTTCACTGTCTTCTTCAGTGCTTGAACTGTCAGTACAGGACTCACATCCTACATGGTCAGTCATTGCCTTTGCCAGAGGAGCTGTAGTCCGCCCATACGTTGCATCAATATTCTCTTCACTTCTACTGTCAGTGCGCACACGAGTGGAGTCGTTTGAAACAGCACCTGACAAAGCAGCATAAGCAGCTGCTAATTCCTGTAAGTCCTTTTGAACACCCATCAATATTCTCCTTTTATTCCAGTAACTCGACATCACTAGACGGTCCTGTCTGTATAAAAACAAACGTGTTAATGTCATCAAACAGACATGATGGCTGTGTGTAGACCTAAATTAATGGGGACAAACACACTATAATATTTAAAACATTTCTCAACCAACCAATTAAAAATAGTAGTTTTAACGTCAAGGATTGAAATCGGTTAAGAAATCTAAACGTAATAGTGCATTTTATCCCAAAAAACAGCAGCTCTGACTTGGATTTGTTTACCAGCCCTCTCCAATATGGATGGTAGTGATGACGTCACTGACAGTGTAGCCTATGCATATGGGTTAGCAGCTAACGTTAGCTAAATGTTTAGATTGCAAAATAAGCTAACAGGCACTCGATTCTTTATTGAACTACATTTAGTGAACTAGAAAGCACCAACAAAAATACAATCAGGTAAAACTATACACCTAATAAGAGGTACTTACATGAGGTCACAAAGGCGAAACAGTAGGTAGTTGATTCAGTATTCATAGAAACAATGCGCTGTGCTTCTGCTGGAAGAAAATGGCGATACTACACACAAGCAGATTTATAGGCACAGCAGGTCACAGAGCATGTCCTCCCTTTGGCTGCCAGCGTAAAGCAGTCGGACCGCTGGTGGAAAGCCGCCAGAGATGCAAATTAGCTAATGCAAACTGAAATCAGGAGAAAAGCGGCAAAAGCTGGCGGCCCGCTGGCTGTAGGACATTATAGCCTCCAGCAGCCCGCCAGCAGCAAAACGCAGGTGCACCGCCATCGATTGCTCAGTGGGCAGCAGCCAGTGTAAAACAATGAAATATAGCTGCCAGTTGGCTGAACGTAACGGAACTAAGAGCTCTAAGGACATGAACGCATAGAATGCCGTTCAACAAGACCGTGGAGGACAGACTAGACTGAGAGCTCTATATCGTCAAGACGCCAGTAAAGGACTGGGTGATCAAACAAACCACTTGCTGCTATTTTTGTATTGAACTTTTATGATTTTAGAGTTATATGTTTTTAGTAATTTTGTATTTGTCATTTTAGGGAATTATTGTAATAAAATATACTGTGGACGTTCATACATTATTTGTGGTGTTTCGCTGTGGAACCTGAATGAAAGATTAACCCAGTGTGGCTTTATAAACCATAGTAAAACCGGGCCACTTCCGACATAACCAGATATTGAAGCCTCATGTACAAAAGCATAAACAATTGGACAAACATACATTTTTGGTATGCCATTTCATGAGAGCTGAATTTCTTTTTCTTCCCAATTTCGTGATGTAATTAAAGACCATTTATTTTCAGCTATTTAAACACTTCACATTGATGTTGTGTTAGATGTAATTCAATTGCTAATATTCCATTTGGTCTTCTAATGTCTCTTTGGAAAAGCAACACAAAAGTAACTGAGTAATCAGACTGTTACAGAATTTGAGTAATCCAAAAGTTACGTTACTGATTACAATTTTGGACAGGTAACTTTCAACTGTAACAGATTACATTCCCAATGTAACCTAACCTACCCAAACCTGTCTTCATATACATGCATGTATAGGTAAATGTTCACTGGCTCACTCATTTGTATCCAAATTTATGTTGTTCTTTCATGGTTTTAGAATGCCATTCACCACCTAGTTGCTCGTGCTGAATTTCTCACATACACTGTAGATGCACGTATTATTTGAAATTAAGTAATTTGGCAGTTACTTCTATACAGACAAACTAGTGAGTGCATATATTCTCATCCTAAAAGATCATGTAACGAGCCATTTTGTTAGACTTCGGCCTAACGCCATAACTTTTTTCTAAAGCTAGTACACATATCACATATTAATATTCTTTTCGATCTTTTTTGAGAAAGTTTTTATTTGACAAGCAAAATAATGTTCTGAGAACTCTGTATAGTAATAATCTAATTTTCTTAGTGTGACAATTCTTTTGGATCTAAGTGTATATTTGACATAAGTATGTAATGTTTCTAATTAAATCTTGATTTTTTTAATTAGAAAACTTCATTATCTAGAAAAGTACCTGTATTTTGATCCATAGTTCAATATTTTATTCTGGATTGGTAATTGGAAGACGTGAAAATCATGACAGTTGTGCAACTACTAAAATGACAGATCAGGTAAACCTACCCCTTTTACTAACTCCCCCATCATAACCACATTCTTCTCTTGCTCCAAACAAGGACAGGCTTTACAGGATATTAGGACTTTGGAGAAAGCAAAAACAGCATGGCAAGTACCTCAAACTCAAATACATAACATTTTATTATTTATTGTTTAGCATGAGGTGTCTTTATTTAAGTTTGCATTTTACATACTAAACATGTTGTGTGGGGTCAGTGACCATTAAGCCAAACACCTTTATCTATGTATGATGACAACAGTATGGTTACTATTGACATGAGAAGATATTAGATAATGCTTGTCTCTTAATAACATTTTTAGAGCATTGAACCAGTTACTGACAGATTTCTGATCTTAATGTGAGTTAAAATAAAAGATAAAGCTTTTATTTTCCCCTTAAGCAAGGCCGTTAACCAGACATTTCTCCAAGGTTGTAAAAATCTGAAAGAATGTATCAGGGAGACAAATATAATATTAAGACATAACCAATTTGTATGCATTTTTATTGCAATATTGTTGATACGTTTTGATGGTTACATTGTGTGAAATTAAGATGTACTTACAATAATCTCAAATTTTTGTGAGATTCATTGTAATTGAAAGTACAATATATGATGATTGTTATTATTATTATTGTTAATACTTGTTACAGCACTATGCATGACCAACCCCAATGTCTGACATTTGTGCAGAATGTGGAGTTTGTGCAGACTGGCTATGGCAAGAATATGGTCAAGGTGCTATATCTAAGACGAGATGGGAGCCACCACTACATAACTGAGTTGACAGCTAATGTGGAGCTCACCCTCAAGTCTCGCAAGGACTACTTGACTGGGGACAACTCGGACATCATCCCCACTGACACTGTCAAGAACACGGTCCATGCACTGGCTAAACTGAACGGAGTATGTGGCAGTCCACTCATACCATATATGTTAATAGATTTGGAAGGTTTGGAAAGACAGCTATGATATATCATAAAAGTATGTCAGAATGTTTAATGAATGAATGCACTGAAATTGAATTTGAAACCAAAATGCCTTAGTGATATAGCTCACTTATTTGTTTGTTAGATATTGTGTGTCTATTAAAAATGTCCAAACATTGGTAGGCATTTTTAGACCTGAAAGGTGGTATAATAAGTGCATTTCTGTAGCGTTGTAAGACCAGGGTGATTGTTATGTTCAGCATTGTAACTAGTTCCAAGAGACAAACAATACTCATGTTTCCTAGATGAATTGGAAAGATCTAATTTAATTTATGTTGTTCCAACTAAATTTAAAGTAGTAATATTTATTCCCCATGTGGAATCAAGGTGAATAAATGTATTGCTTCCTTTTCTCCCTAGTGTTTTAATTAAACTTTTGGTTGACCAACTCCTAAAATGATAATAGAGAAATCTTCTAATGCCAAAATTATAGATTTTGCTACTTTAATAAGGAATACTGAGGAATATCAATTTGTGTTTTGTTTAGGTTGTAACCATAGAACAGTTTGCCATGGACATCAGCAAACATTTCCTGACAGCTTTCAAACATGTGACCAGGGCAACTGTAAAGATTGAGGAGTCCCCATGGAGGAGACTAGAGAAGGTACAGTAGAATAAGGCTGAATTCAAAGTCTACAAAACAAAGCCATTTATGACCTTTATACATCTTAAACATCGTATACGTCTTAGTATCCTCACACCAAAACAAGTCTGAGGGTAAAGACAAACTTTCATCCGTGACCCATTTTCTTCAAACATCCATTAAAAACGTCTGCTAATTTTAGCCACCACTAATGAAACATTTGGTAGTTGGGATGTATGAACAATTGAAGAAATATTAAGAAATCACTACAAATCAACTGCACATTGTGTATGTACTAGAAGGTAATGGGACCAATAAAAGAATGCTCACTTCCCCTGATTACATTGATTTTCTACTAGTTATGCTAAAGTAAGTTGACTGAACAATACATTGTGGTTCCTCTTGGCCCATAGACTACTTACAGTGTGGAAACATCTAACATCAAGTCGGAAATTCTGTTATTTCTCCTTTTAGAGACTAGATAGGGTACAACAATGGGATGCTATAGTTTCTGTTTAGATTATTGAGGTGTAGAATGAGAGGAAAAGTCCCCATACCACCAATACAAAATCTCCCTTTAGATTTGAAGCAGGGGTATGTTTTGAGAGGTCAGGGAAGCTATTTGATATAAGCCAAATGTATACTTAGGAAAATAATGTGACTTTGAACCTTTAATAGCGATGTCTTTAAATGTTGATTGTATTTCTTGTACAGAATGGTGTCGAACATGTACATGCATTCATCTACAGCCCTGAATCCTGGAGGTTCTGTGAAGTCAAACAAAATCTTAATGGTGAGAAAAACAGTCAAAGATGATTTGTCACTAGCTAGGTTCCATCCAGTTGGTGACAGATTTCCATATGAATACTATAAGTCATTTTTAATTATTTGTAAAAAAAAAAAAAAAAAAATTTGTATTTTGTTTTTTTTTCACTTTTATTTAACAAGGTAAGAACGAATTCTAATTTAACAATGATGACCTGGTCTGAGGTATAACAACTGCAAGACAACACTTAGTTACACATAAATACAATCAAGAATGCAATGTACAATGGAATATGCAAAATTACACCAATAAGTTACAACATAGAATGATGTACAAATATACAGGTAAGGTGCATTGCATATACCATGTATATATTTACATATGGATAAGATGTCTAGCTGGTGCAGTGATTAGGTAGCAGCTCAGACAATTTGTTTTTAAAGGAGTGAAACAAGTGTCTTGGGATGCACCAAGTTTACCAGAGCATAAAGATCACAATGTTGAGTGTTGCAACATGGCTGATGGAGGCTTTGTTGCCAAACTTGAAACTAACAGGAATGCAGATCTGAAAAGGGAGTGAGCAGTCTAACAAGTTACTAATAATAGTGAGTATTGACATACTCCATCTCAGATCCTTCTGAGAATGTTTCTAGGGTGGGTGGGTACAGGTGGTTTCCATTGAAGAGCATACATTCTGTTCTAAAATTCACCAGTTCAGGAGATCAAGAAAAGTGTGTTGAGCATTATTGAGCTATGTTGATGGGTACTCAGCACCGAGTTCTGAAGGAACTGGATTTTGACCCGTTTTAGATTAATTCCAAATAGTCAGTGAATTAATGTAACAAATTAATTTAATATATAAAGTGAGTATTACAATTACAGTACAAGTTTCAAAGATAAAAGTTCTCTGGAGATTCAAGGTGTTTGCAAGAGCAGAGAAGCATGCAGAGTTCAGGAAAATGCAAGAATAGACCTTTCCCAAACCCTGCCCTGGTTTTTATCCTAAAACTAAAGAGTGGGTGTAGTTTGGCTAACCTAGGAATCACAAGACAAGTCCTGAAGACTAGACCCCCTTATCATCTAGGGACACATTCCAAACTATGCCTCCTAACACTATATTGTAAAACAGAGTGATCTTCTCATGGGTTCAGCATAGGGATGCACGATATATTGACTCAATACCATTATCGCAATATCACGTTGCGCAATATCAAAATCGAAAATGTTGCGGAAAGTATGCGATATTCCGTTTATTTTGTGGGGAGACGCGTCCCTTGGCTGCGTGGCTTAGTTGTGTTCGATTTAGAGCCCGCTAGAAACCACTATAGAATGATCATGTTTCATTGGCCAGTTGCCCTGTCACATGCAAGTGTGAGCGCAACGGGTCCACTACACGAACAAAGCCTATGGAGCATACCACGTGACGTGTGCATACTTTGACAGTGTTTGAGTGAAGAGATAAAGACAGCGAAACGTGGCAGAGGAGTGAAAGAAAAAGGACAGAAAAGTAAGGTTCAGGGAGACAACGAAACAACAGAGATCGAAGAAGAAACGTTAGTGTGCAAAATGTTACATGATAGACTAACAGTAATTTTGATGCAGATCACAAAAAGCATTACAAAAGTATAATCCTAAATAAATATAAACATCTTGGCATTAAATGTAGTCTGGAGAAGACTGCAAGATAAAGAATGAATGAGTGTCCAGGAGGCAATTAGCTATAGAGGCAATGCTTCTAAAATGCCTTTGCACTAGATTTGAGGTTTAATCAATTTAAAAAATCTCAAATGATGTATGCGCTGCCAAGAAATACAATAGGCACCTTTACAAAGGCTGAAACACCGGTCTTCTAGTGAACAGCGTTCAGATTCCCTTTGCGGTAGCCTACAAAGCTTTGTGTAGTTAGTTTGCAGTCTGTGTCCATGCAATGATTTGTTTTTATGTTTTCAAAATGATTTTGCTTTTAGTGTTGGTTAAGTACCATGTCTAAAAAGACAATTCCTGTGATTGGCCCTGTTTGAGAGTTGACAAGCATTCCTCTACTGTAGAGACTAAACTTTGGGGGCATATCCTAAGAAAAACTTTAGATTCTTAGATTCAACTTCATTGTCATTGAACAGTACAAGTACAGCACAACGAAATGCAGTTAGCATCTAACCAAAAGTGCAAATAGAAGAGGGCAGAAAATGTACAAGTATTAAGTATAATGTATGTAGAAGGGGGATGTATAAATGTGCAATGAAGGCAAACGGGAGTTTTGAACCCCAATTTGCAGCGCGCGTCTGGTACTCTAAAAAGTTGGACAGGGTTGGCAGGTCTGCTGTGCCACTAGTACAACATGTCCTGTTCTGTATACATTTTATTTATTCATGTTCTACCAGTCCAATAAGACTGTCAGTTGAAATAAACCCTTGTGTTGTAATGAATCTATTTTGATGGGTTTTCCCATAACTTTTGTGTTTTTACATGTGTTTAAGAATATTGAAATTAATATTGATATTGCAATATTCATGATCAATATCGCAATATCACATTTTGTCAATATCGTGCAGCCCTAGTTTAGCATAGGGTGATTAAGGCAAGACCTTAGGTTCGGTAGTCAGACCAGAGATAAACATTTGTAACATAAACATTCTGATAAAAGAACATGACCAGACACACAGAGTATAGGAAAGGACCATTGATGACAATTACAAATGGCTATACTAAATACAGAATAATCATTGAATATTTAAATAAACATAGAATTGACGTTTTTCGGTTCCTTCAGTCCCCCTTTTGTGTCCAAAAGGACACATAGTAAGCATTCACATTAAAGTAAGATTACTCAGAGGAAAGACAGTTATACGGAGACAGAAACAAAAGCAATGACAATTTACAAAAAACAATAAAAAGCATAAAGCAGGAAAAGTGAGTTCAAAAGATATCATAAACTTCTAAAAACCAAAGATCAGGGATCACTACTATGAGAGTAAAGAAACGAGACGCTGTCCTTTAAATGTATGAGATTGTTAATGATAGTGGAAAAGACAGGCTTGTAAATTTCAGAGCAACAAACAGGGCCGCATACAATGAGTAGATTGAAGGTGGCACACTTGTAGAATAATCATGTGGCATGATTTTAAGCCAATAAGACGGTATAGCCAATTTGTCAATTACCTGTAGATATTATACAAATTTTGACAAGGGCTACCATGACACCAGAAGTAGGAATAAGGTCACCCAATTAAATTAAACCACGGAACAAACATCTAGGAAACAAGTATGTATAATTTCGTATCAGTGGAATAATTGCGGTAGAAGAAACATTATTAGCATCTCTGATCCAGATAGGAAAGTTTTTCTATACACATGAATGACTAGGAATGTATAAATGTAAGATGGTGTGAATGCGTGTTAAAAGGTCTTCATCGCGGAATGTTCGGAGAACGAAGCAGGGATGTTGTAGAAATAGTCCCTGGAGAATTCCAACAAAGGGGTGTAAACTAAGGTGACGTTTGTGCAGACGAGTCTTGCAGAGCCATTGGATGGAGGTGGAGACATTTCTCATAACCAGTGTCACACCTACAGAGTAGACAGAGAAGGGGCAAAAGAGGAGGGATGAAAAGAGAAGACAAGGTGCAAACACGAAACAACTCGTAGTCATAGCTCTCTGATTGTCTCAGATCCATTAGTGTTCATTAATGTTACGGGGGGCAGCCGCTTGTGGACCCAAGCGCACGACACCAGACACAAGCAATGAAACTCAAGGGGTGTTTTAATGTAGGTTGGAGTGGAAGGACTGAGGCCAGGCCGGAGGGGTGAGGGCTGGGCTGGTAGGTAGGCAGGGCGAGGCAGACAGGGCAGCGGGGTAGGCAGAACAGGCAGGCGGGCAGGTGGACAGGTTTGAAGGCAGGATAAGGTGGATCTTTGAACAGAGAAATAAGGTTAGTAGGGAAGAGCAACTCGAACAGGTTTACTCAGACTATGATTTAGAGCGGCCGTGAATGTTACTACCGAGTAGTGAACAACAACGATCTAGCGACAGGCGGACGGGAAACCAGGGTATTTGATGGCAAGCTGATAAGGGAATGAACCGCAGGTGTGGAGACTTGAGGAGTAGTGGAGGAAAACAGGAACTGGATTACAGGAGCCTGGATCCAGCGTCCAAACATACACAGACAAACAGGAGAGAGGAATAACCTGACACGGACTATGAGGAGGCGGATGTGGAGGGCATGACAATTAAGCCCTGATTAATAGAGGGTGTGGAAGATGGAAAATGTTCGCGATTTATTAAAATAAAGACTTCTCAGAGTCTGGTATAACAGTTGATTATTTCAAGTTTAATTACGTGGATCCACGGGAACAACCGTCACAACATTAACAGAGAATGAGTACAGAGACTAGCAGAGTAACATCATGACAGATTGTTCTGATTATGCATTTCAAGTTTCAAGCTTATATTCTCTTCCAACAGTACAGATGACGGAATTAGCATTTGCAGAATGTACATACAAGGAATAGTCGCCACTATGGTGTAGTCTAAAAATGCAAGGTTGCACTCAGATGGCTCCAAGAGGCACAGAGAATCATAGACTGTCGGCTGCCCAGACAAC
>JACXGI010019847.1:0-11700 GCA_016801175.1 Esox masquinongy | reverse complement strand
AGTGTTAAAAGTGCTATCATGACTCGGACCAATAGTCTTTTTCTTAACTACAGTTTTTATAAATCAAATACCCTTACGTACAACAGTATACATAGTTGCCCATCAAAAAATCCATCTCCCTACGCTTTCAAACGACATTCTCTAACACTTCAAACTACTTCCACGAACCCATCAATCCAGACATTCTGAAACCAATCGCCTATTTCACCAAACCCTATGGAAAGCTATAAGCCCTGTATCTTCTAAACATGTCAGAGAATACAGGGTTGTGTTAAGGAATTATCTCACCGATGGATATTTCCTTGTCTGTCTCCTTTGACTTTCAGCCCCCCCCCCCCTCCCCCATGCGTTCCTGCCTGTTCCCCTAGGATTGATTTTTCTTGTGGGAACTGTATCTAAAACAGCGGTTGTCTTGATTTCCACAGGTATCTTCCCAAACTCAATGTCCAGTCGAACCACAGCGGTGGCAGCCATTATCATAAACGTAGCAGTTAGCATAGCCTCTTCCTCAACCCCGGTTCTGTAATCTCCTTATAATTATCATAAACGTAGCGGTTAGCATAGCCTCTTCCTCAACCCAGGGTCTGTAGTCTGCTTATCATTATCATAAACGCAGCGGTTAGCATAGCCTCTTCCTCAACCCAGGGTCTGTAGTCTCCTTATCATCATCATAAACGTAGGGGTTTGCATAGTATCTTCCTCAACCCCAGGTCTCCTTTGATAGTGGCTGCTGTAAACACCGGCTGGGCCAAATGAAGTTACGCATCTGGTGTATCCTTCTCCCCCCTGATTTCCATTTTCATTGCCCGCGTAGACTCTACCGACACGGTTAAAGTGGGGCAAAAGAGCTTCCAGTCAGCCTTCAGCATCACCAGGTCCACTATTACAGAGTTTGGGCCATAGAGTAAAATGGGTCGAGGGTTATCTCGGCCACCAGCCAGGAAACCCACACACTGTACAAAAATGTATAACATCTGGTGACAGGAAGAAAGCTATCAGGAGGCACATATGGATTGTGTCGAAAACATTAAATCCCTGTACTCCAACCATAACCCTAACCTTGAATGAACTCCAGAATAATTTCTAACTGTTTCTTCATGAAGCTGCATACTATAATTTGAATGTAGTGAATTTCTTATGAATTATTATTGCAAGAACTCTACAACATGAGAATTAAATATCTCCCACAGAAACCAGTGTGGTTGTTTACAACCCTGTGACTTTGACAGTACATGTGGGTGGAGCTGCAGCCTTTCTCCAATCAGGAAGACTGAAATATTGCTACAGAAAGGTATTCAGTAATGGTTGTTTAGTGTCAGTGTTTTTGTTAATGTATCCAGCTATGTGTATGCTTTATTAATTTTCTCATTCCTTGTTAGTGAGTTCTGTATTTAATTTCCCAGTTTAAATCCAATCAACATAACACAAACACTGGACATAGCATGAACTTTGCCTAGAAGGCCAGCATCCCGGAGTAGCCTCTTCACTGTTGATGTTTAGAATGCTGTTTTGAGGGTACTATTTAATGAAGCTGCCAGTTTAGGACCTGGGAGGCATCTGCTTCTCAGACTAGACACTAATATATTTGTCCTCTTGCTCAGTTGTGAACCAGGGCCTCCCACTGCTCTTTCTATTCTGGTTAGAAACAGTCAGCGCTGTTCTGTGAAGGCAGTAGTACACATCATTGTACGAGATCTTAAATTTCTTGGCAATTTCTCCTATGCAACAGCCTTAATTTCTCAGAATGAGAATAGACGGAGTTTCAGAAAAAAGTTCTTTGTTTCTTACAGTAATCGAAACCACAAACATAGATGCTGAAAATACTGAACTAGTCTAAAGAAGGCCATTTTTATAGCTTCTATAATCAGCACAAAAGTTTTCAGCTGTGCGAACATATTTGCAAACAGGTTTTCTAATGATCAAGTAGCCTTTTAAAATGATAAATTTGGATTAGCAAACACAATGTGCCATTGGAACACAGGAGGGATGGTTGCTGATAATGGGCCTCTGTATGCCTGTTTGTGGACATTCCATTGAAAATCAACAAGGACATTTCAAACTGACCCCAAACTTCTTAACAGTATTGTGTTCTCTGCATTTGAGTACCATTAAATTGAGTGATTAAAATGAGAACGGGAAAATGCATCAATCTGTTTTTTTACGACATTTGTGAAGATGACAATAATCTACATATAATTCTGCATTTCTGCATTTACAACTAACCACAATGACAGACAACACTACTTGAATACAAAAGCTGATTGCCGGACAAATCTGTGGCAGAATTTACTTATTTATAAAGAGTGATACAATGTCATAATATGTGAACCCCTTGTGCAATTATGTATATTTTTTGTGTTCACCTTGAAAGCTTTTTATATTCAGTCTATTTTATCTGACATAATAGGTTTATAGTTACCAATTCCATTTATTGGTTTAGAGGAATCATAAGGGTAGTAGAAAAACAAAATGTAAACGGAATTAGTGCAGGTGTAGAAAAATCCACTGGACCTTCAAGCAAATCTGCCAAAGAATGGCTCAGGAGAATGATGATTTGTGTTTTGGATTGGCCATGTCAAAGTCCTGACCTTAATCCAATGGAGATGCTGTGGCAGGACCTGTTGAGGGCAGTACATGCCAGACCCCCCTAAAACCTAAAGAGAAGTGGGCAAAAATCCCTCAAAAATGTCAGAGGTTGATTAGTGGCAATGGGAGACGTTTACTCCAAGTTATCGCTAAGGGGTTTACACATTTTAGAAATCTGAATTTTTGTTAAGTAAACCACAAACATGGTTTCAAAACATGTTACCGAAACCAAAATGTTTTTTATAGACCATATAACCACTAAACAATTGAAATGAGCAAGATATACCTTATAAGTAACTCCACACCGTCTGTAGACGGCCTAACCTCAGTATTATATAAAACTCTCATCCACAAATGATGAACAGGTGTCTCCTCCTCTTGAAGGAGGCGGTAGTTGCAGAAAGGGAGCTGACAAACAAAACATGTCCCACATTGTGAGTTCACAGCCTGAATATCACATATCACAGTCCACTGTATGTCAGACAAATAAACCCTCTGTCTAGGCTGTATCCTGTCACATACACCATGATATTGATCACTTTACTCATACTGTTTGCAGCACTGGTTGGTAAGTAAGGTTTATATACTGTATTTGTATGTATATGTATACTAAACATTTTCCAACTTTCTACAACAACATGTTGCTCTAAAAGTTTGTTATTTTTACTGTTGTTTCTACCCAGGACTGACTGCTGGGGATCAGATTACTCCTGTAAATAATGAAGTGACCAGTACAGAGGGACAATCTGTGACTCTGAATTGCACATATGATACAAGTAGTGATTATCCTTGGCTTTACTGGTACCGTCATCATCCTAACCAGGCACCTCAGTTTATACTGTTGAAAGGTGCCAAGTCAGCTAGTGATGATGAAAGAATATCTGATAAGAGATGTCAATCCACAACATCTGATACATCAACTGAACTGATCATTCAACGACTAACTCTGTCAGACACAGCTCTCTACTACTGTGCTCTCAGGGATCACAGTGATACAAAGTGTATAAGAGGCTATACAAAAACCTACAGACCAAAATTATTTTCTGTGGTGTGCATCAAAATTAAACATCAAACCACAATTTGATATCTAAGGTTTAGAGCAGAGAACTGTGGTCACACCTGTACTGTGTTCACATCACATACTAAGAACTTTAGTATTTTTCTGTCTTTATGTACTGTGAGAACAAATCTCCAGTTCATGTACAAGGTCTCACAGTGTACTAGAGTCCTAGACGGTCATTACAGTATTGGTCTGCTTATTAACATGCCAGAACAACCACAATGTAGCGGAACAGCAATGTTCTTAAACCTGAGAAGGAAGTTCAACAAGAACCCCTTGTGTCATGCAGAGGTTTCTCCATTTATGAGTGACATCATTGACAAGGTGTGGTACATACCACATTTAGGGATGTATCATCCAACAAAGAAAGAAATCTGGTTGGTATTCGATTGTGGGGCTGTCAGGTCCTGGCTGGGGGCCTCTAGGCATCTTGTTACTGTTTTCTTTTCTCCCCAGTTAGAGGCAGCTGCACCTTGTTGTTATTTAAGTTCAATGTGTTTTTCCTCAGTTTGTCGGTCATTGTTTGCAACAGCTGTGTCTGTTTTACGTGTGCTGCAACAGTTCCGGTTTTTGTCTCGCCTTTTGTTTCTTATGTGGTTTGAATTTATTAAAAGAATGTATTTCAGCTCTGTGCATCGTGTCCTGCCTACTCAACACCGTGACAAGGGTGTTATTCTAAGGTACAAAATTGTCAGATACCACAATTATATTTGATAGTGGAGTCTATTCTCTAATTGGTACAGGGACAAGATCTAACCAATACCCTGATAAATGTCATCACTAGGTTCAGGCAAGATCTAGTTGGTTCCGTGGCTGATGTGGAAGCCATGTTGCACCAAGTCAAGGTGCCTGTAAAAGATTCTGACCTCAGATTTCTCTGGTGGCCAGATGGTGTCAGCAGTTATACCATCAAGTAGTACATCTTAGTGGTACACATATTTGGGGAATGGACGCCCTAGGGAAAGTGCATTGAGAGTACAGTGGTGGGTCCTATTGGACACCTTCAAGTTCAGAGTTGTCATTGTCATGGAAAATCAAGTCCACTCTTTCTAAAACAAATGCACTTCAACTTAAGAATTAGTGAATCCAATAGACTTTAATGAGAATCATAAAACAATGACAGTCATTAAAGCCAGGACCTTCTGCAGATACACCCCAAGTCCGGACCATGGCTTTTATACAAAACTTTCACACATCACGCCATCTGACCATCCTATCTGGAAGTCCCCTGGGGCGGGGTTTACCTCTTGTCCCTTAGCTTTCTGAGTGTCCGTAGTTCAGAGCAGTAAATCATGACAAACTCATGGTTCCTACTTGGGTCACACCACCAGTGAAACACAAAGGCAATAAACTTCAGGGCCATTCATGTCCAGACACATGATGATGCCCTGTTGAGGTGCACTGCTGCTGACACACTCATGATGGTTCTCAGGACAAGATACACACATCATGATGACCATGCAGTCTCTAAGAACTTGTCTGTGTGAGTGTGAATTACATCATTCAAGAACTCATTGTCTGTGTATATGGATTGCACATTAATAAATTTCATAAAGCGAGTGATTATGCATGCATTTTACAGAAAAATCCCTCACATCATCCATGACCAGAAGGGGTCCTTTCAGTAGTCAGTTCAGTGTTCAGTGTATAATCCATAGGGGATTGTGGTGCTTCTGCCAGTTTAGAAGATCCTGCAAGAGCTGTGCAGACTAAACCTTGCCTTGGACGACATCATACCAGATCAGATTATTTATTTTTATTTATACAGGGAAACCCATTGAGACAGAGGTTCACTTTCAATGGATGTTACAACTGCAGCAAAAAACACATACAAAAACACAGATTTGAAAAGTAAAAATACACATTAAGAATAGCAAACACTGTTCATTGTAAAATATTAATCCAACAACTGTTTAAAATGAAAAAAAAATACTGTGGTCTTCAGCTTCAAGACAGGAAAAATGTACTTTATCTTCTGCGCTCCCCTATGTTAGAGTGCCCCTGAGGCTATGGTGCAATACCTCCATCTAATTTTCAATGTGAGATAGGTTTCTGCAGGACAGCTTTATAAACAAACAGTGGATCAATGAAAAAGTATATACTGGGTAGTATAGAAAATTATTATGAAAAAATGATTTGGAAAGAAAATGATCTCGAAATTTTTTTTTTTCTTTTATATATATATATATTATTTTTTTCAAGTACAGTACGTACTTCGGGGGTGATGGTAAAGCACGTACTGTTTAGTATATAGTAAGCTAGTATGCCAGTATTGGGATACTAGCTGTTACGCATGCAGGTACCCTGTATGCACGTTTGTGTTTTTCCCCTCCTGACTTTTCCCCAGGTGTCCCTTATGTTCCTGATTATGTTCGTTGGTGATTCCCACCTGGCAGTCATGAGTGCAGCGCCTGACTGCTGAGGTGGACCAATCAGTGGACAACCCTCCTAATTCCTTTTTCCATTACCCAATCACATCACACATCCCTTGTTTAAAAACCCAGTCAGTTGGTTCTCCCAGAGAGACTCTTCTGATTTACCTCACATGGACATAGACATTTTTGAGATACATACCTTTTTTGATAGACAGACACTTTGCTCATACATGCATCACTTAGTTTAGCACATACATCTCACTTCGTCCTGTTTCATGTGAGTATGTATTGCTGTCGTGTTTTGTTTGGTGTTGTCTAGTCAATTGTTTGCTGTGTGCTGTTTAGTCCTCATTCAACCTGTGTGTTTTTGTTTGTCCCAGTGTCCCTGGGAAAATGGGTTTTTTAGCAAGTCGCTCTTGGGCATACACAACCTCTAGGAAAACTTTGTCTAAAAACACTAGTTAGAACTGAGCGGACCACCCACTGTATTTTTGTATTGGTTAGTAGTCAGCTAAGCAGTTCTTGAGGCAGGCAAGTTCAGTTTAGGGGTGTTTTGACTATATTATTTAATTTCTTGGGTTCAGCTCAGCCCCTTTTCCCTCCCCCCTTTACCGTGTGTTTATAATAAACGTTTTATGTTTGACGGTAGCTTTGGTTGTCTGTGTCGTTTGTTCTCACTGTTCATTTACACTACACTATTTTGCATGAGGTTTATGTTACGGGTCTCTGTACCATCGACCCTAGACTACTAGAGCCACAGGTTTTGTAACACTAGCTTACTACTCTACATTACACTTTGTCACGCATTAACATCAGGCCAAGTTTGAGTATTTTGCTAGACACCATTAAGCATTTAAACTGTTAAACTGACTAACATTTCTTATGAAGTATACTTCCACCACAAATAGCATCTATGAACTGTATGGCTTTTCCCACTGGCTGTTTTAAAATCTTATAAGCCAGTAATACTAATATCTTCCAACTTGGGATAGTCATAAGAATTGAGCAATTGCTTGCGAGACTGAAGATGAACTTTACACTGCCAAACCTATTTCATTTCAGGGCACAACAAAGTTAAACATTGATGCAATAACTATCAATATAGGTGATTATAACTGACTTTTTCGTCAAGTGAAAACGCAAAATAATTGTGGAAAACCCTCCTCTTTCACTGCGCAAGTAGTTGTGGTCTATATTAACTCAAAAAGCATGCATGGATGCATACTTCGAAAATCCACCTGAAATAGTAGGCCATCCGGGAACTTTTGGCATACTATTTTCAGCGTACAATGGTTTGAGACATACTAATCTTCTTGCATACTATTCTGGCATACAATATAGTATGCAAGTATGCGATTTGAGATTCAGCCAATATAAGCAGAGCATCTAAAGACCAGCGAGTTACAACCCACTATGGCATGTCCATTCCTCAACAACACTGTGGTGCTCAGATTCTACAGTGTTTACACCATCAGCCCCAAGGGTCTTCAGAGACAGAAGTTCTCCACCCTGATGAGTACCTGTGGGAGAGGTACAGGTTCAGTAGGCCCAGCAAAGTTTACCTATGCAGTCTGCTGGAACCACACATAAGGAAGCACACACAGCTTAGCTAAGCCTTGACCACTGTTCAGTCTGTCTGCATAGCTCTGTGATTATTTGCATGTGGGACATTCTTGTACAGTGTTGGTGATGTAGAAGGTCTTGCGAAGGCAACTGCATGTACCCATGTGCATGCCAGTCCCTGTCTGGACCTGTGGAGGGAGACTATGCCAATTGGAAATCTTTCCATAGCCTAAACGCACAGGTATCTACTGGGGGCATCTGTCCACACACTGCAAGGCAGTATAGTAGTAATTGGATTTGGATGAAATGTACACATCTGTGAAAATAGATCAAATATGTTTGGATGTCAACACTTCTTTGGATTTAAATCCCTTTACCTTGGCAGTTGTTCACAGAAATGCCAATTTCAATGTCAGCCTCACACAAAGTAGTAATTGTATTGTACAGAGATAGTGTTTCACTTTACCTCATCAGCACAGATCAATCAGAAGAAATCTGGTATTTCCTTTCCTAACCAAGTATGATATAGCACTAACGTAGATGCAGAAGGCCTATGCAAAACCAGATTGGAAACCTCACACAATGTCAGACCCAAAGTTAAAATATGATTCTGGAATGTGAGAAATGTTGATAATTCGGAACTGAAATTTACATTTTGGAAGACACCACTTCAACTCTTTTTAGTCATGCTGACCAATTAAAAATAAATGCTCTACCAAGCAAAGTGTGCCACATCATTGGTCACCCTCTAAGCTGTCAGATGATCTGCGATGGAAGTTGCCTGATATGTAATTTCGCAGCCGTTGCCACATTCTTTTCTGGTTATTCAGTTGACACCTGTTGAGATGTAGCTGCAGAGACTGAATATAGGCCAAGGGTTACTAGGTCAGAAAGGCTTCAAGGCTCATCAAATTAGAGTAATTAACAGTAAATGCATTGTAGTTATGTCAGTTCACATAAGTTAGTCTACAAAATCATTTTGATTGATCATAAATCTAATGTAATCTAGCCTGATAATATAGCCAGTCTTACTCATCTAGTGACCTGAATGTTAATTTATTAAAAATTAAACAATAAGTAGGCTAATATGACTTACACATTTAATCTGTCAGCAATTGTTTGCCAAGCTATCTCCCTCGGCTTGTCAATTGTGGCTAATTGTATGCTAATAACGCTGAAAGGCCTGGCAGTTCTAGTGTTACAGTTTTTCCAAGTTTATACACTGTGACTGAAAGCATACACAGAGTGATCAGATGTTCAAGCTAACATCCAAGAACCATAAATCAAGCACACATTCTAGTTGCTTCAACTCAATTAGCTATTCCCGTTCACCCATGTTGCAAAACAGTACACACAACTTTCTATGTGTAAGCACAATTGTCATTGAGAAAAACACCTGTGCCATTTGTGAGAATACATGAGCCACCAGACAAAAAAAGGAGAGCACAATTGTTTGTGGCCACCACTTGCAAAACCATTCCTTTTTTGGGGGTTGTCTTGCTGTTGCCTCTCCAGTGCACCTGTTGTCACTTTCATTTGCACCAAAACAGGTGACATTGATTCAGAATCACTTATGCTTCCTACTTGGACAGATTGATATCCCAGAAGTTTACAGTTTTCCCAATCGATTTGACACAGCTAACACGTGATTTGAACGCTTTGTAATTGTCCTAAACAGATTGTCCTAAACAAATTTTCCTTCATTTCATAAAAATTACAAATCACATGCATCATTTTCTCAAAACACTGTGCACAAAGTTCTCAAATGTTTTCATAATAGTTCATATAGACAACCAAAACTTTAGTACATCCCAAAAAAAAAAAATGCACAATCACAATCACAAACATTTGTGTACCATTTTCAAAACACAACAACCAAAACTGTTATTCGTTAAATGCTCAGTTACACATAGTATATTTTCAATCAGCCCCAAATTGATATCTGATGAGTTACTAATACACACAACACAAGAAATCTCTGAATTATTAGAACTAGAAAAGGAGAAAAGAAAAACAACAAAGAAGAAGAATGAGAAAGTGAAAGGAAGAGGTGTAAGAGTGAGAGATGGTGGACATGGCAGAGGGGGAGGGAGAGGAACAGTTGAAGAGGTAGAATGAGATGACAGGAAAGGAGTAGAGGGTATAGGAAGAGGAGAAGGAGCAAGAAGAGTTGAGGATGTTGGAGAAAGAGCAAGAAGAGTTCAGAATGTAGGAGAAGAAGCAAGAAGAGCTGAGGATGTAGGAAGAGGAGAAGAGATTGGTAGATTGGAGGGTAATGGTATAGTGGAAAGAGCAAGAGAAGAAAATATAAGAAGACATGGACAGAGAGGAAGGGGAGGACAAGGTGTGAGAGGAGGGAGGAGAGGTAGAAGGATAGGGTAGAGAGATGTTTCTAATGAAATCAGAGCCACCCTTATTGAACATGTCATAAATAATGGTCTCTCCTTGAGAGAAGCTGTGCAGAGAGTCCAGTCCAATATAAACAGATCCAAAGCGGCTTCAACTATCCGCACATTTCAGAGGGAAAACCGGTAAGTAACTATACCATTCTCCTTCTACACTGAGTCTATGTAGCAATGCAGTCTCTCCACAATTGATCGTGTTCTAAGGAGAAATGCCATCCGAATGAAGCAGGTATACAAAAAGTGCCCTGTGAGAGGAACTCCGTTAGAGTGAAGGAGTTGCGATTCCAGTTTGTTCAAGTACGTGCAAGCCAGTTACTGCACTTTTACTGTAAACGCAAAGATTTTTTTCCTGGATATTGTGTGTGTCCCTATACTATTCCACTTTAAGTGAAAAGAGTCAGGCATCTCTCTGTGTAGAATAAAATTCAGTGCTCCATTATGCAGTGAATATTAACCTGTTTCGCCAGCGCAAGTGTGTTTAGTTTGCTGTGTTAACTGTTTTGGGAGCAGTTACCTGAATTTGGAGAAATGTGTCAAATCAATTGGGAAAAATTGTAATTGACTTGGTGTTATACTGTGATGAATACATGTTCCCTTAATTATTTTGGGCGGTGTAAATACAGTATTAATTTTTGGCTGGCCAGGATCAAACTTTATGTAAAATAAAGTTCTTTACTAGCTGTGTTGGTGGATTCTTTTTTAAGAAAACACTGTATAAAAAAATTCTCATCATTCTTTCATCAAAGGGATGAGAATTTTTTTACACAGTGTTTTCTTAATGCTCTTTGTGTGAAACAGTTATGATGTTTGTGTGCGTGATTCTGACACGATTATTTGATTTTGATGGCTTTGTGTATAGTTTTTAGGGTTTTGGAGATATGACTTTTTATAATGGGTAATTGTATTATATTGGTAAAAACTGTATGGCAATGCAGATGTACAACTCGTGAGGAGCAGGAGTTAACACTAGCACCACCAAATGCCAACGCCAATTGGCCATTGAGTTTGTAATTAAAATAAAACTGCCATTTTGAAAGCTACACCCTCCTCCTTCCATAAATTTTCCTAAATAGATGTATATTACATTGCTCCATTGTCAGATTTCTAAACTTACAAACTGAAAACTATAAAGAGACTATTTACCAGGTTTCTTTATCCTGTTTTATGACTTAATTTGCCAAAAGCACATGCCACTTGGCGTTGGTACCAGAGGCGTTTCTAGGATGACAATACATTCAGGGCTTAGCCCCCCCCCCCCCCCCGGGACAAAAAGTACAGTGTTTTGAATATACAGAGGAAAATTTCAATGTACATGCTAGTGGCCTACATGTCTACATTGTCATAGTGCGCAATCAGAATAATAGATGAATAGATCAGAGGCTGTTTTATAATCTTACATTTTTTTGGTCAATTTGAGATCTGGGGCTATTCATAAAAGATCCAGGGCTACAGCCCCGGACACCCAGGCCTAACGACGCCAATGGTTGGCACCCAGGCAGCCGCTAATGCTACCCAGACGCTAATCACTGAATGAATTATATCAATGGAAGAATGAACAATATTGCCAGATAAAGTTTCAGAGCCTTGGTTGAATTTGAATGAGCTTACAAGTGAATACAAATGACTTCCTTGACCATTCAACAAATGAAATAGGCTATTCATTTGTTAAACATAATACAAACAATATCGGCTACTCGACAATTCAACAATA
>JACXGI010019846.1:0-11712 GCA_016801175.1 Esox masquinongy | reverse complement strand
TAGATATACCATGGAACACAGTGAAGACAGTCATCATCAAGTGGAGAAAATATGGCACAACAGAGACATTACCAAGAACTGGACGTCCCTCCAAAATTGATGAAAAGACGAGAAGAAAACTGGTCAGGGAGGCTTCCAAGAGGCCTACAGCAACATTAAAGGAACTGCAGGAATTTCTGGCAAATACTGGCTGTGTGCTACATGAGACAACAATCTCCCTTATTCTTCATATGAATGGGCTATGGGGTAGGGTGGCAAGACGGAAGCCTTTTCTTACAAAGAAAAACATCCAAGCCCGGCTGAAGTTTGCAAAAACAAACATCAAGTCCCCCAAAAGCACGTGGGAAAATGTGTTATGGTCTGATGAAACCAAGGTTGGACTTTTTGGCCATAATTCCAAAAGGTATGTTTGGTGCAAAAACAACACTGCACATCACCCAAAGAACACCATACCCACAGTGAAGCATGGTGATGGCAGCATCATGCTTTGGGTCTGTTTTTCTTCAGCTGGAACCGGGGCCTTAGTCAGGGGGGAGGGATTTATGAACAGTTCCAAATACCAGGCAATTTTGGCACAAAACCTTCAGGCGTCTGTTAGAAAGCTGAAGATGAAGAGGAAGTTCACCTTTCAGCACGACAACGACCCAAAGCACACACCCAAATCCACAGTGGCATGGCTTCACCAGAAGAAGATTAACATTTTGGAATGGCCCAGCCAGAGCCCAGACCTGAATCCAATTGAACATCTGGGAGGTGATCTGAAGAGGGCTGTGCACAGGAGATGTCCTCGCAATCTGACAGATTTGGAGCGCTTTTGCAAAGAAGAGTGGGCAAATATTGCCACGTCAACATGTGCCATGCTAATAGACTCCTACCCAAAACGACTGAGTGCTGTAATAAAGTCAAAAGGGGCTTCAACAAAGTATTAGTTTGAGGGTGTGCACACTTATGCAACCAGGTTATTGTGAGTTTTTTATTTTTTATTTTTCCCCCTCAAAGATTTCAGTTTGTTTTTCAATTGAATTGTTCACGTTATAGGTCACATTAAAGATGGAAAAAGTTCTGACATGATTTATCTTTGTCTCATTCTTTTACATGACAAGAACTTGGCATTTTAACAGGGGTGTGTAGACTTTTTATATCCACTGTAATTAAGATTTTATTGTATAAAGTTTAGAAGTGGTCATCCATGACATCTTGCTTCCCTGTGGTATAAATATGAGGGGACAAACAGGCAAGCTCCATCAGTCATCCGTCAACATGGGAACAGTCAGAGAACACAAAAATGAAATGAGACAAAAGTTTCTCAATCTTCACAAATCAGGCAATGAATACAGAAAGATAACAACATGCCTGAAAATACCCATCTTCACTATCTGAGCAATAATTGAGGAATGGAAACAACAACAATCTGCCTCAAAGAGAGTATGTGTATTTTGCCCTCTTGCACCTTGAGAACGATGGCTCAAGTGGCAAAATAATCTCCATGTGTTGGTTAATTATTGGGGTCATTAAATCTCCAAAACTACGATTAGATGGTACCTCCATGCCAAAAAGTTATTTGGAAGGACTGCCAGAAGAAAGCCAAACCACAAATGTGAGCACCTGGGGTTTGTTAAATGCATTTGGAACTTCAGTTGGCACCAGATTCCATTGTCTGACGAGACAAACACCAGAGGTGGTTTCATGAAGTCATGCAGAAAATACCCTTATCCACAATGTATAGTATGATGGGGGGTCAGTAATATTGTTTGGCTGTTTTACTTTTACTCTCATTAGGATATATGGGAACATGGACTCCATCAAGTACCAGGAAATCTTTGGCCAAAAACGTTATCTTTATCTGCTAGGAAGCTAAAACTGGGTTATCACTGC
Source organism: Esox masquinongy (assembly GCA_016801175.1). NCBI lineage: Eukaryota > Metazoa > Chordata > Actinopteri > Esociformes > Esocidae > Esox > Esox masquinongy. Next base: position 9,837 of record JACXGI010019846.1, on the reverse strand, counting down.
ATGCAGCAGGAAAACTATTTAAAGCATACCTCCAAATCCATACCAAAATGGGTCATTGACCATAGCATCAAGCTTTTGCAATGTCTCCTGACCAAAATCCCATGGAAAACCATTGGGGTGGACAGAGGGGAGTCCCAAGCGAGGACTTTGGACTGAAGGATCTGGAGAGTTTCTGTATGGAGAAATGGCCTCAAATCCCTTCCTATGTGTTCTCACACCTCATCAAACATTATAGGTGACAACTATATTACATTACCTGGGAAATCCCTCTTAAATTCCACACAAACCTCCAGAGTGTTTCTTAACTAGGATCAGTGAAACGGAGTGAGGTTGTTAACAGAAGTGACACTGAGGTACGAAATAATCTTAATTTGATCATAACACAACGCCTATTTGTCTTCCAAATCCCTAATCCAGCACTGTAAACAAATCTGTTGTTGTGCCCTTGAGCAAGGAGCTGATGCTAAGTGTTCATGTAAGTCCCTTTGGATCACATTGTGCTGAATTACTCAGATCAAAAAGTTAAGACTTGAAGCCCATGTGCTTTCAGTTTGTGATTATGTTTTTTCATCTATAACCACAAGGAGCCATGTTTCCAAAGGGTTTTTTGCAGGCTGTGGGCTCTGCTTGGAGAGATAACTGGAGTACTTAACTGTGAGAAAATCTGTTCCAGCATGGACAACAACAAAGACATCCCTATTTTCATGTAATCAAATGTAGTGGAACTACAACTTCTGATGTCCTGGTTATCAGCCAACCTTAACCGGGTCATCAGAAGGGATCAGCCTATTAATGATACTGAAATGGATTACTTAACCGTTGAGATGGCCTCGGTGGATCTGCCCATGCCGGAACAGATGTTATATTGGCGTGTAGATACAGATGACAGCTCTTTCCATTACTATGGTTGAATTCCGGTAGTTCAAATTGGAGCAAAGCCCTTCACTCACTCAGATAATTTACAGACTCAAATGTGACAGACATTGTACATCATTCAAGTGAATACCTGAAAGACGTCAAGCTAACTACTAACAAAGAATGGAACTGACTTGAAACAATTTTATCAACTTGTCATTCTCACAGAAGTGTAGTTACCATAGCAAAGGCAGTAATCCTGGTGCATTGTGGGTAAGTTCATCTTCAAGTGTTCAGCAATGTAGACTCGCTGCAAGGGATTAAAAGTGCGGGTGGACAGAAAAGCCACAAAAACTTAATACAAAAACATAACCCAGGAGAATCAGTATGGACAGTGATGGGGTGAACTTAACTTTTTGTGTTCCCTAGGACAATCAGAAATCAACCTATGGCTTCGCCCCAGTCATTGGCTACCTACACCATAGTCACTTCCTGGGTCATGAAGGTCAACATTCAAAAATGTTGCAAATAAAAACAACATAAACCAATGGAATTCCTCTACCAGGCATATTTCTTTCAGTGTTCCATAATTTAGCTTTTTTGCTAATTTGAGTGAAATTTGAGGTAGAAGGAGTTGTGTCAGGAAGAGTAGAAGACATCTTTTTGTGGAGAAACCATCTTCATGTTGGCATAGAGAGGAATTGTTTCAATTATTACACAGAATAAAGCTGAACTGACTGATCAATCTTTAATTCTTTAATTTCTTGCTGCTGGATTATCGTATTCTTCGGAATTTCTAGAAGGATTTTTGGAATCTTTAGTATTGTTGGTTGTTGCAGGGGAATCTGGTTTGATTCTTTGATTCTGCCAACCCACTCAGCTGTGAACACAACATTCTTTACATGACATTCCCTCACTTTGTTAATCTGATAGTCATTGGGTTTAATTCCAACTGACTATACTTCATAACATGTAGAATCCTGAAGTATGTATCCTGCCCTGTTTAGTATCTGTGTACATGGTCTCCTTGATAATAATGAACTGGCCACGGCATGGCATTAGAATAGTGTTAATGAATCCCTGCAGCAGGCTTGGCAGAGCAGCAGACAGAGCCAAGCAGAGCATGGTGGAGGGAGGGATTGTCATTGGTGCACCTGGGACAGGGCCCACGTGCCGAGCCTTGACTGTGTTGCTGTCTGCTGACAGGCTTGTGACAGGCCAGTGTCTGTGTGGCTCTGCTATCTGTGCTGTCCTCCAGAGGGAGAGGGAAGAACATGTGTAGCTGTCTCTCTGCCTGTCATTAGGGTCTGCTTACTGAGAAGGGCCAGGCACTGCTCTCCAATTCACAATTAACTGTGTGGGATGCTGGGTGTGACAGACAGTTGAGAGTGCAGGGTGATGTTGGGCCAATGGTGAGGACAGGTCGGCCGCTGAGCTGCTCTCGGCTGCAGCAGATGCCAGTTCAGATGCCCAGGGCACTCTCTCGCACCATGATCCAGAAAGAAGAGAAAAAACAACCCCATTTCCAAAAAAGTTGGGACGCTGCGTAAAATATAAATAAAAACAGAATGTAATGATCAAATCATTTAAATACTATTTATATTCAATAGAAAATAGTATATTCAAAAGACAACATATCAAACTGAGACATTTTATTGTTTCTTGAAAAATATATGCCCACTTTGAATTTGATGCCAGCAACACGTTTCAAAAACGTCGGGATAGAGGCAACAAAAGACTGTAAAAGTTGTATAATGGTAAAAAACTAAACCTGGTAGAATATCACACAAATAATTAGGTCAATTAGCAACAGGTTAGTAACATGATTGGATATTTAAAGATCATTCCAGAGAGGATGGGCCTGTCAGAAGTAATGATGGGGAGGGGTTCACCACTCTGGTAAAGTCTGTGCGGGCAAATAGAGCAACAATTTAAGAATCATGTTTCTCAAGATTTAATTTCAAAGAGTTTTGGGATCTCATCATATATGGTACATAATGTTATTAAAAAATTCAGAGAATCCGGAGAAATCTCTGTACGCAAGGGACATGGCCGAAAACCAATATTGGTATGGCCGTGATCTTCGGGCCCTCAGGCAGCACCACATTAAAAACAGACATAATTCCGTAGTGGAAATCACTGCATGGGCTCAGGAACACTTCCAAAAATCACTGTCTGTGAACTCAGTACATCACTGCATCCACAAATGCAAGTTAAAACTCCACTATGCAAAGAAGAAACCACATATAAACAAGAACCCGAACTACCGCCTCCTTCTCTGGGCCCGAGCTCATTTAAAATGGACTGAGGCGGAAGTGGAAGTGGAAAACTGTCCTGTGGTCTGACAAATCAAAACATGAAATTTGTTTTGGGAATCATGGACACCACGTCCTCCGAGCTAAAGAGAAGAGAGGCCATTCGGCTTGTTATCAGCGCACAGTTCAAAAGCCAGCATCCATGATGGTATGGGGGTGCATTAGTGCACATGGCATGGATGACTTGCACATCTGTGAAGGCACCATTAAAGATGAACAATATATACAGGTTTTGAAGTAACATATGCTGCCATCCAGACAACGTCTTTTTCAGGGAAGGCCTTGCTTTTTTCAGCAAGACAATGCCAAACCACATTCTGCACGTGTTACAAACAGCATGGCTCTGTACTAAAAGAGTCCGGGTGCTAAACTGGCCTGCCTGCAGTCCAGACCTTTCATCGATTGAAAACATTTGGCGCATTATGAAACGAAAAATACGACAAAGGAGACCCCGAGCTGTTGAGCAGCTGAAATACTATATCAAGCAAGAATGGGAATACATTCCACTTTAAAGAATACAGCAATTGGTCTCCTCAGCTCCCAAACGCTTGCAGAATGTTGTTAAAAGAAGAGGTGATGCAACAGAGTGGTAAACACGCCCTTTCCCAAATCTTTGGAAACGTGTTGCTGGCATCAAATTCAAAATGGGCACATATTTTTCCAAAAACAATAACATTTCTCAGTTTCAAAATCTGACATGTTGTCTTTGTGCTATTTTCAATTAAATACAGGGATAAATGATTTGCACATCATTGCATTCCATTTTCATTTGTATTTTACGCAGCATCCCAACTTTTTGGGGAAAAGGGGTTGTAAATAATCGAGTAAATCATTTTTCAAGCATAGTTAAGATTCATAAGCAGGTTTATAAGCATGGTATAAGATTCATAAGTAGGTTTATAAGCATGGTATAAGATTCATAAGCAGGCCGGTGAAGATGACTCTACTTGGCTCCTCTATCACATGGCTGTGAGAAGTCTCTGTACAGTGCGCTGTGTGCTGCAGATCTCTGGCTCAGCAGTGCGGGGTCTACGTGAGATGTGCTGACAGGCTGCTGATGTCTGCCAGGCGGGCCACACTGCAGATGGAGGACACCATGGTGCTGAAAAGGCCACGGCCAAACACTTAGGAGTCAATTCATCAGAAAGGAGCCTGCGAAGAAAGGTCAAGTGGACACATTACAGCATTCAGAGAGGAAGACATCGGCTTTATAGGGCGGAAGAAATCAATTCATAAACTCCTAACTGAAGGTTTTTCTGGTGTGTGTATGACGTGTTGCTGTGTGTCTATCGACGTGTGTGTGTGTGCGCGTGTAACTATAGTATGTGGATGATAAAAATATTACTGAATGACCTATCACGTGTGTTTATAGAATCTAGAGTAGTTTGCACACACTGGCATACTATCTTAGTCATTGGGTTCACCTTACCTTTCTAATGCAGACAGTGATTCCTAAGTACTGTACATGGAAACCAAATGGTGTAGATTTGCGCTTATGTCATGGTCACACAAAAGGGAACTTTCTTCACCAATTAAACAGTAAGGAGACAATATCAATCCAGCTTCTTTTTGCACCACCCTAGCATTTCTGTCAAATTCACCATCCATCACTGATTGATATAACCACTGTAACAAGATACTGTGCAGTAATATGAATCAATAAGTTGATAATATGAATCAATGAGCTGACTGCGAACTAAGTCATGGCTTGGAAAGACCATGCCCCCAGCATTCATTGTGGGGGAAATGCGAGAGAGAAACCTCTCGCCAGAGTATTACCGAAACAAAAAACAGAGAGACAATGATATTGAGACCTATCATAATCTTTGACTTGGTTGGATTTAAAATCTGGTTTGATGATCAATAGCATACTATAAAATGTACCTTCCCATCAGGTATCAGACAGCAGCGTCCCTGCTCACAGGTTGTGACAGGATGTGTGTTGGAGATACATAACCAGAAACGGCACTGTCCGGCACCAAACGTCTTGTTTTTTCAAAGTTAATCTCTAATTATCAGTATATCTGAGTGAAAACAACAGGTGTTTACCATGTATTTTTGTTTATCATAAAACCTCTGACTGATGAGGACTGACCCTTTTTGGCAAATTCTGTTCCCTGTAATCTGAATCCTGTAATCTCATGTCTAGACCTCAGCAACTCTCTGCTGGCTGGGTTTTGCACTTGTGCCATCAAAGCCTTGCAACTCATCCAAAAACCGAATCTCACCTGGCGTTCAACCTTTTCACCTTTTTGCATTAAATGACTAATGACAAGAATGTAGATGTAGTGTTCTAACTGACAGCTGACTGGTCCATATTTTCTACCTTCCTGTATCCTGTATTCCTCTGGTTGTGTTTAGTCGGTCACCTGAGATCCCTCTCATTCAGCGTTGCGTGGCTATTGACGAGTGAGACAAGGTCAAGAGCCACTGGCCCTCCTGCCTCTCCTGCATGGCAATTAACACAGCTGTTGGAGGGAGAGAGCTGCATTCAGTAGCCAGTCAAATTGCCAATCAGCCGTGATTGGTTTGAGTTCCGCTGGTGTGGAAGCTAGAGGGCAGTGAGGTGAAGGGAAGTTGCCCTGTACACTGTGACCTGGTTAAGGGGAGAGGAAGGGAGGGGGGCCGGGCTCTTCGCGTTGTTGTTTTTGCACTTGTGTTGTTAGCATCTTTGTTTAGCAAAATGGTATTCCTGATTTAATTAACACTTCAATTAGCCGTAATTGCATAAACACTGCTAATAACTGGAGAAAGCCAGTTGTAAGCAGCCAAACATTTGAAGGAGTTTTTCTCATTATGGCAATGAGAGCAATCTTGTTACACAGATGATAATTAGACGTCATTAGCAGCACACACAAACAGGGTTAATTAGAAAACAGATACACAAATTTTGTAGATCAACTGATCAAAGTTTAGGTCTACCGTCATTAAAGGTAATCCAATCTAACACAAACACACTGCTGTAATTCATTCAGCTATCCAAATGTTACCAAAACAACATCTACATTTGCTATTATGAATACACAAAGAATCACCCATTGTGGACTGTGTTTTATCATACTTTCAGTTTTCCTCTTATCATCTCAGAAATTTCTTCCCCTCTTTATTCATGAAATATTCCTGTGGTAATCTGCGGCCGCTCAGCGCTTCTCTGGCTGCTCCAGCAAGACGGGAGACTCTCACCTGAACTGTGATACTCTTTAGAATAATTGCATATCAGCACACAGCATCACCACGGCGCACACCAAACAAGCTCTTATGCATGGCAAAAATCCCACAGTTTGCATAAGCCCATTTATTATGAGTGATAGTGCTGCCTTCCCTGACATTTTGTAAACTGGAAGCGCCTAATCTTGTTTGGCCTTGATATTTATTAAAATACAAGAATAGTGAGGGAGGAGACGCTCAAAGAAGCGCTACCCATGTCCTGATAGGCGTTGTGTTTTCGGTTTAAAATAAATACATTTGTCTTGTGGCTGTGGCCGAGTTGCCGTCCCCCTGCCTCCGTGTCCGAGGTGAGAGGGACTCAGCGGCTGCCTGCCTCAGTCACATGATTTATGATCCCAGCTGTACTGACTCAAGCTATGGATTTAAAAGAGTTAACGAGGCGGGGCAGTAGTGCGCCAGGTGGAGAGCGGGGAGAAGTCCCATCCTCCGTCCACAAGTTCACAGCGGTCTGGCTGTTCTGGAGCCCGAGATAGCGTCGATATCACATGAGTATGATCACGTGTGAGACAGAGGATAAAGACAGGTGTGGGGTGGAGGGGGGGGGGTGCTGGAGACAGGTGGGGGGTAGTGTTGGCCAAATAATTGAATTCTACAATGGCTGGCAGATATCTGAATGTGACTTTGTGAGCTCCAATCCTTTATCCCTTCCCGGTCCGAGTATTGACAGCTAAAAACAACAGCCATTATCTGTTAATTACATTAACATTTTATCAGCGCTGGGATGCTGGGTTGCGTGTCCCGCAGCTGGAAGATAGCTGTCAGTCAGCAGTGGTGAGGTGGCGAGAGGGGCGGGAGAGCACACCCTGGAGACCCACGCAGCCTTCCAGGACCAAGGGTCCTCTCAGTGAGCCGCCCTGCCCCTCTGGCCTCGCCCTCCTCCCCTTCCTCCCCTGCCCCTCAGGGGCTAACAGGAACAGGGGACAGGCCTGACAGGAGGGCGCATGCTTCGGCTTCAGCTGTCCTGTCCAGAGAGTAAAGGCGGAGATAAGTAATGACACCTGCCAAGCTTTAACACCCAGGGGCCAAGAGCACACTGAATCACAAAGCCAAGACTGGACAATGGACTTGAGGAACATGTAGTCACACAGTGGACTGGCTGTAGGTGCTGTGTCGCAGTGTGGCTCGAAAAGAAACCTGAGAGCCATTGGGTCTGGAGAACCTGCAGCATTCCATCTCTGCTGGTTCTACAGTCAACCCTGAACCTGCCTGTTGGCCCTACAGCTCTGTCCTCATTACGCCTTTCATACGTTTTATTCATGCTGTCTGTAGAGTATCCAGCTCTGCCAACAGCAGCCTGGGCCTGGACACGGCTGGCAGTGCCAGGGAGGGAACAATAGAGCAGGTGCCAGGCTGCTGCAGAGAACTGGTAATGGACAGAGCATGATGGGTCCGTTCAGTAAAGGGGGGCTCTGCCTGCAGGCCTTTGGGGGTGACCCGCAGTCCTCAACTGCGTTATCCGGGCCACTGGGGCTGCTGTGGGACCTGGCCTTGCCCCTCCTGGTCCCAGCCCTGTTTATTGATTGGAAGCTGGCTTATAACTTAATATTTCACCTGCTTATTTCCCCTGCCGAGGCTGCTTCCTGTCAGAGGGGGATCAATGGGAACCTTGTCTGAGCAGGGGAAGGTCCTGGCAGGGTCGCCCTGTGACTGACAGAACCCTAGCCTCCAGCTGGCAGCAGGACAGGACAGACCACGGTCAATGAGGGAAGCCATGTTGCTTACCTCTCATATCGGGCTGCTTCACAATTATCAAATTTACTGCTTATTAAAATTACATGAGGGAAAATCGGTCCAAACGGAGCAGCTCGTAGGCAGAGAAGGGTTAAGAACAAGCCCTGAGCTGAGAAAAGAGCTACCGAAACACTTTCTCAATACTCAGGAAATGCTAAGGACCACTGCTGACAAAGAAATAGTAAGAAAGAAAGAGATATCAAGTGTAGTAATCAAAATGAAAAATGGGTCTCCAGCCACTTTAAACAAGAGCTAATTTATCACCAGAAAGTACGGATAAGTAGCCGAGTTGTTGCCGTTCAGTAAGTACCCGTTCTGCACCAAATTATTCCACCCCTGCCTGCATGCAACCATAAATCATACACTTCCACACATCTTTTCCTATTAGCGGCTGTGCTAGGCATGGGTGCGTGCTCAGCTACCAAACACAGACTAATAGGCTACAACTTTTAATTTTTAGAATGCTCCCTTCCCCCAACTCTCCGCTCCCCCAATTTTTCATTTTGTGCCTCCAACAATATTCACATATCACTTCGGAGAATTACGCAATTGTGTTTATCAACAACCAAAATCCATATGGCTCTGTGAAGAAGCAATTTCCCTAGCCTAGCTCTTCTCTGCTATTGTGTGTCTGGGAGGCAACAAAGACTACCGAGGTTACTGGGATGTTGCTGGGGCTACTGAGAGTCTACTGAGAGGCTGCTGAGAGGCTACTGAGAGGCTACTGAGAAGCCACTGAGACTTCTGAGGCAAGTGGGAGGCTACAGGGAGGCTATTAGGAGGCAAATGAGGCTACTAAGAGACTATTGTGGCTACTGAGACTATTGAGAGGCCATTGGGAGGCAACTAATAAGAAGCAACTTAGAGGAGTCTGCTGATATTACTGAGAGGCTACTGGAGCTACTTACTGTATACAACCAAATACAATTATCGTAATAGAAAATGTATTGATATTATGATCTGTAATTTAAACCAGTCAAGATAGTTATCTTCTGCTTGGGATCACCTGGGTGGATGAGCAACAGATTGATCAAAAGTAGATTTAATATGAGGCAGACACACCCTGATTTATCTCAGTTAGAATAACTCATTTCAGTATCGGAGAGGCCAGTCAGATTGATAAAATTAGGGGCGATAGTGGATCAAATACTGAAAATGACAGAGAACACTAACTGCTTTCATACATAGTTCTGGATAAAAACAATCTGCTGAAATGTAAACATAAAATCAGTGTAAACCATCATAATGAAATGTATGCAGATGTGTTGAAGAATGAGCAGCACATTTTTCATGAACCTCATACTCATACACCCTGAACCCTCTTTGCCGCCTGCTTTTAAACTCAAAGGGAAAGCCACCACAGCAAAACAATGGCCCCCAAAAATAAATTCACGCAAGAGGCTATTGAGCTAGTCAGGGAAGTCCCAGGAACGACAGACAGACAGCGTGAGGAGAGAAGAGGTGAGCCCAGGCAGTCAGATGCCGCGGCTTGATGGATGGAGTCTTTGACTTCCAGTAGAAGTGGCATGATGGCCTGGCATCTCTCTGAAGTGCTCCGCTCGCATTGTGACCAAATCTTGTTATGTCCCTGTTTCATTGTGGTGACAGCATGAGGAATGCTTGGTTTTGTTCTCCCCTCTGTTGCTATCCATCATCAGAGAGCACAGTCGTGCTCTCTTTGCCTCCCCCCACCATTACCCCCCCCCCC